>ML357761.1:0-146324 GCA_005239505.1 Nicotiana paniculata | reverse complement strand
AAGAAAATTTAAGAATCCACGATTTAAGGTATTTATCCTAGAGTCAAAAAATTGAGCCTAAGCGTCACAACCAAAGTACTGACTATTGTCAAGGCATCACAAAGTTCCGAGATATTGCTGCGATTAATTTCTCAACCATGTGGTTCCTACTCCTAAAAATTAAAAACTACCTACACCCGGTTCAAATAAAAACCCTTGGAAAAGAACCGCGGTCCAAATATAAACCAAGGGGGATTACTACACTACCTAAAGCAAAAATCTTTTTGGTATTTTTTTAGACTTACTTCCCTCAAGAGAACTGTCTAGGAGATCCATCGTCGGGAAGAGTCCACATATTTCTAATATTTTTTATTTTTTAATTTTTAATTTTTTTTTCTTTATGTTTTGTTCTACCTAAAATAAAAAGACTAACAGAAAAAGCTACAAAACTTACAAAAAAGAAAAACTTACTAACAAGAAAAGCTAAAACTACTAACAAGAAAACACACTAAACAAAACAAACCACAACAAATATGTACAACACCCCACACTTATATCATGCAATGTCCTCAGTGCATCACATATAGACAAAACAAGAAGTAAAAATAAGGTGCGAGAAACTCCCTGATCAAGTAGCGTCGACATCCTCTCCATTAGTTTTGCTTTCCCATGCTCCTTCGAACAAACGCTTGAATCACTATATGCCTCCACTTGGAACTTATGAATTGGACCCCAAGTTTTGATTCTGCTCTATGATCATGCTCCTGGGGTGGTGGAACGAATCTGACTTGCCCAATAAAACAATGTAGTAATCTGCGCTTCTTGGCCTTTCGATGAGATGTGTATTCCTGACTTTCTGGCAAGAAGAATTCCAGAGTGTAGGCATTTTGTTCCTTATTCCTTGGCTCCTCAAGTGGTTCGGATGACTCTATTTTCATATCATCATCCAAACGCAATGTGAAAAAATGGTTGGAGTGTGTACCAATGCAGTCAACATCCTCAACACTAATGACACTACATTTAATAAAATACGTATCATCAATGTCCTTGGTTAACTCTAGTATCTTTCTACCACATTGACATTCTCAAAATCCAGTCTGTTTGATTGTTGGTGTTCTACTCTAGCCTTCTCCACTAGCACCTCATGTACGTCATCATCCATGGGTTCCTTGTTCCTATTAACTAGATAAGGTGGCAGTGGTTTCAGTTCCAACTTGGGTGGTTACAACAGATGGCCTGGCCGGCGGGCTCTCTCTTTTCTCTAAGTGTAATGACTCAAACTCGAGAGCCCTCGGCCAGACCCTTTTTTTTCAAGTGCTAACACTCAGTCTGCCAGTTCTTCACCGTTCATATCATCTAGATTCATCAAACATTTAGTCAAAGGGTCCCCAACAGTCGGGGACACATCATCTTCTTTTGGGATCACGTTCACAACATCAATAAGAGAGCAGTTGGCGAGCTCACTTGGTCGCCTCATAGATTTCTGCACGTTGAAAGTGATTTCTTCATCATTGAGCCTCATCTTAAGTTCACCAGTCTCACAATCGATAAGGGCTCTGCCTGTGGCCACGAATGGCCTTCCCAAGATTATGAGAATTTCCTCATCCACTTTACAATCTAGTATCACAAAATCAGCATGGAACACGAACTTCCCCACTTGTACCAATACATCATCCAGAATGCTTGACGGTCTCTTTACCGTCTTGTCAGCTAGCTGCAATAACATTGAAGTTGGTCTGTCTCTACCAATCCCCAGTATTTTATATATGGCCAGCGACATCAGATTAATGCTGGCCCCCAAGTCACATAGAGCTTTGGCGAAAGCTAAGTTGCCAATGGTACAAGGAATTGTAAAACTCCCTGGGTCAGACAACTTTTCAGTAATCGGACGCATCACCACCGCACTACAAGTCTGAGTAAGGGTGCCAGTAGCCAGATCTTGGAAGTCAAATTTTCTGGACATCAAGTCCTTCATCATTTTAGCGTAACCAGGCATTTCCTTCAACGCATCAATCAATAGGATATTTACCTGTATTTTCTTTAGCATGTCTAAAAACTTTTTGTACTGTTCATCATTTTGGTATTTGGCCAACCCTGAGGGAATGGATCTGGCGGTCTCTTTTTCCCAATGATTTGGGACTTTTCTTTCTTAGCCACCACATCAACTACCGGTTCCTGGGCTATCTCCACTTCTTTTTCAGCCTCACTCTGTATATTGGGTTCTCCTTCAGTGAGTTGCACTGTTACCTTGGTCAAGTTTGTTGAATCATCAAGTTCAATCGGCATGGGTGCCAGTGTCTCGGCCTGCCTGCTTTCACGTTCCATCTCCAGTTCCAAGACTAAGTCCCTGCCATTGTAGAGACTCACTGCCATCAGCCGCCTTGGGCCCTGGTCCGTAGTATTTACCTGAGTATCTGCAGGTAAAGTCCCACGAGGATGATTGTTCACTGCCATAGATATCTGGCCCAACTGTACTTCAATATTTTTAATAGTGCATCATGTACATCTACTCTCTCATTGATTTTGGCATTTGACCCAATAACCTGTTGCATCATAGCTTCTATCCTGGAGAACTCATCTTCTTTCCTTCCCCCATGTTGATGCTGAGGAGGGTAGTGCGCTTGTTGTTGATTCTGATGGTTATAACATTGTGGCCTCTGATATGGTGCTGCATTACCTTGTGGTCTCATAACACCCATATTTCCACTGTTCTGCTGTTGATGAGGTGGTCTATACGGTTGAACTTGCTGACCGCAGTTCTGCCCCCCTTGTCTCTGGCTTCCATAATTCGACACATAATTCATGTTTTCTGGATAAGGAAGGTTATCACATTCTGCATTCCACTGATTACCAAATGGTTGACTGATGCAAGATGTGCATAAGCCCCCATTGGTTGTATCAACGATGTGTACCTGCTGCTTTTTCCCTGATTCCTCCACCTTCTTAGTTAATATGCTCATCTGTGTTATCAAGGTGGCCACGTTCTCTGCAATAGTATTGGATGGATCGAAGGGCACTGAGTGAACGACACGTAATGGGTGCATTCCTGGTTGTCCATCCTGAATTTTGCGCCATTTTATCAAGCAAGATCTGACTTTCTCTCATGTTTTGCTTAAGAATGCTCCACCAGCTGAAACATCAACATTTGCCTTTATAGTATCAGCCAGACCCATATAAAAACATGCCCCAACATCTTCTCAGGATTACCATGGTGTGGACAGATAACCAGCATTCCCTTAAATCGTTCCCATGTATCCTGCAATGTTTCAACTGGTTTCCGTCTGAAGCTCAAGATTTCATCAATTTTTTGAGTTGTCTTGTTGGGTGGATAAAATTTATTCACGAACTGCTTAACTAATCCTACCATGTGGTAATGGAATTGATGGGGAGTGAGTTTAGCCAAGTCTAGGCTGCTCAGGTCACTGAGAATGGAAACAACAACAGCTTTATTGCATCCTGAGTGATGTTTGGCTGCCTCTGTGTTTTGCAAATCGACAGGAAATTCTTCTAATGTTGTTGGATGTCTTCGATGTATGACCCTGAGAATAGTCCCTTGTTCTGCAACAAGTGCAGCATATTATTTGTAATCTGGAAAGATTCAGCCTGTATTTGAGGGACTAGTATTGCAGTGGCCAAATTCTCTGTTGTGGGTTGTGCCCAGTCATATAAAAGAGCCTCTGCCCCTATCTACGCAACTGGGTCTACCACATCATCCCCATTGTTGCTCTTGTTGTTTGGATCTTCCATGTCGGGTTCAAGTTGTTCAATTGATGGTTGTTGTTTGCTTTTCCGGTTGGCCCGATTTAGGGTCTTGAAAACTTTCTCGGGGTCCGATAAGGCTTCAAATACTTCACTAGTTCTCGATGAGTTTCTAGGCATGCACCTGTACAACCAAGTTAGCAAACGTTAAACTTTCAACGTATAAATGAAAATTGAAGAAAATTGACGATATTTCAGAATTTTGTATTTCTTCCAACTCCAATTGATAACACCGTTAATTCCCCGATAACGGTGCCAAAATTTGATCACACTTAACTACGTCTTATAGAAAGACTAAACGGGCGTTGCAAATATAATCTGGGGTATTAAGCCCAGAGTCGATCCCACAGGGAATTAACGTATCAATCAAGCCGTCAGAATACTAAACTTTTACTTAATCAACTTTCTCAAGAATTATGAATATCAAGTGGTAATGTTTTACTACTTCTACTGAACAAATTTAATAAACTAAAGATTATCTAACAATGCGGTGTAAACAATTAGAATAAAGGTCTAAGGTTATGGTTTCCCCCGTCGGTGAACTTCTTTCTTGGAAACTTCCTATAGTTTTATTAGTTGTCTCTATCAATCATGAACACTCTAGCTACCATAAATATCTCTCAAGTAATTATGATAATTTACTAGACGCACTCTCTCAAGTTACACTAGCTAGATTTCATTACAACTCACTTTAGATTGCACCCGGGGTATCTTTATCTCTAATTCAACCTCTAAACCCTCGGTTATGACTTTCGTCTATACTCTGGGAGTGATGTTGTTAAAACAACTACCTAAATATGCACTCTCTCTCAAGTAGATACATAATAAATAGGCACAACTAATTGAGGATCCTTTCAATTGACTACAAAAAGAACGTAGTTGAACAAATAGAGATTAACAACCAACCAAAACTATATTAATATCACAATAAGTTCATCCCCCAACGGGTTCCACCAAAACCTTAGATTAAATAAATTAGCTACTCATGCTCATAGTAATCAAATCCAAAATAACTTGCATAATTAAATTACAAAGTAAGGAATAAAGGATGTAAAAATCAATGTTTTGATCTTCTGAGTAGTGTTCCACAATCTCCTTTTGTCCCTAATGGCAAAAGTTCTCAAAATTGTGTTTTTGGGTCTATTTATATGTTTTGGGACAAATGCTAAACGTGTAGGATACTTCTAGTCAAACCGGGAAACACTTAAAGCCTTTAAAACTCGGACTGGGCCGCATTGAGGACCAGGCGTTACAGGCCAAACGCATGGCTAACGCCTGGGCATACCTGGCGTTTCAGCTCTAACGCCCCTCAAACGGGTGACGAGGTCAGGCTTTACAGCCCAAATGCCTGGCTATAGCCAGGTTCACTCCTTTTTGACTTTTGAGCGTATTTTTGACGTTTATGCATCCATTTAGCTCGGCTTCCATCTCCAATTCATCTACACATGAAACAGACTCCATTATGCTCAAACGAGGTGTATTTTTACCATTAACGCACATAAAATGTAAGACACATAATGCGTTAAACCATTAATTCTAGCCACACATCATATACCTATAGGAAAAATTTCCTCTTATAAGATTAGAAAGGAGACTTACCTTGTGTCAAGCCTACTTTCCGGGTCAAGAACGCGCCCGAAACTCCAAATGCCCAAGGACTCGAAACTAGTCAAAGGTTGCATAAATAAATTAATCTATACTCAAAAGTATGAAATTTCCCTATTTAAATGATTATTTCAACCTGAAGTGCAAAATTCCAAAATACACCCCCGAGCCCACATGCTCGGATTCCGAAAATTTCCGGAGGAAATACTACCCATAACCTATGGATCAATATTATATGATTTTTGTACGATTCCGTAACACATTTCTTGGAAATTTCTCATTTTTGTCAAAAACCTAGGTTTCACTCTAAACCCATGATTTCTACTAATTTAAGGTGTTAGTCTACCTAGGAATTCAAGTATTAAGCTAAGTTAATAGTAGGAATCACTTACCTTACAGTAGATAGGTCGAATCTCTCCTTTGCAAGCTCTCAAAATCGCCCAAGTTGAAGAAAAATGGTTCAAGAATGGCCAAATCCCGTATTTTAAACAACCTCACTGCCTTCAGGTTTTTCGCACATGCGGCTCGAGGACCGCACCTGAGGATCCGCTTCTGCGGGAAATAGCCCGCACCTGCGGAACTGAGCAGCCCCCTCTGAGGCCGCACCTGCGAGGCGTTGACCGCACCTGCGACTGGTCTTTCACAGGTGCGGTCGCACCAGATCTGGTGCACCAGTAGTCCTTTAAGGCTGGTTTTTGCCTCGCACGATGCCCGAATATCATCCGGGCCTACCCGAGACCCCGTCCAAATATGCTAACAAGTCCTAAATCATAAAACGGACTCGCTCGAGCCTTCGAAACGTCCGAAACAACGCTAAATCTAAAAATCATACCCCAAAACCTATTGGATCAAACTTAAAAACTTTGAGTTCTTGAATTCACTTTAAACACGCCGAAACGTACCTATACTACTCGAAATTATTATTCTCGATCTCGGAATTCCATTTGGACTTCGATAACACTAAAACACGTTACAAACCTCAATTTGAACTTATGGAAATTCTTATTTCACTATTTGGCACCGAAATGCTCCTGGGTCATCCAAAACCCGTTCCGAACACACACCCAAGTGCGAAATCATACGAACCTACCGGAATCTTCGAATCTCGATTCCGAGATCATTTACAAAAAATGTTGACCGAAGTCAAACTTGACCTGTAAGGCCAACCTTAAGGAACTAAGTGTTCTTATACCACTCCAAACTCCTCCAAACCTCGAACCACCCATCCCCGCAAGTTATAAATCAGTAAAAGAAATCACACGAAGTCTCATTTAGGGGCACAGGGTCCTAGAACACAAAACGACCGATCGGGTCGTTACAATTAAAAAGTAACTAATTTGTTAATAGTACTTACTCAAGTCTATCAGCATCAGTGAGCTTTATGAACTGAACTGGCAATTTATTTTTAAGCAATAGCATTATTAATTGATTTTTTCAAATCCGACGATCCAAAAATTTATATGTACAAATAATTTATTTAAAAAATAATAGTATAGATAAAAGAAAGCTATTAAATTTTTATACTACGCAAAAGAATTAATTTATTTAAAATTTTAATGAATCATAAAACTGAAATGGATTTCAAGTCGAATAGATTGAGCGAGATGAATGAGAACTACTACGACAAAGTTTTTACCTTTATTAAGTTAGTTAAATAGGATCAACAATATCATTTTCGAAAATTTATATTTTCTCTTTAACTTTTATTTTATGACTCAAACACATTTCTCATATAATTTTTCTGTGATTTTTAAAAGTTTATACTCATCAAGATGAACTAGTACTACATTGAAAGCACGAAGGTTCTTAGCGAAATGTCGTTCGCTTTTTTTATCCTTCAAAAATATAGTTCACACTAGATAAAATAGTAATTTGATTATCTTCCTAATATTTAGTATTTTGAAATCTATTAAAATTTTAGTTATTAAATCTTTCCACGTAGGAAGTCCTAATAGTATGGACTTTAAATTTAAGTAGGATTTTTATCTTATTTTAATCGTGCAACTATTTTCCTTAAATCCAATACTTTCACGTTTCTAAGGTTTTCAATGTTACGGATTGTTATTAAAGCTTTCTTTTTCAACGCTTTTGTCTTCATTTTGACGTAAACTTCAATTCAAATAGCAATATGTTCATAATAAACATATGAAATAAATTAAATGCATTTATAAATATGTTTTGTGATCTGCTATGTATTATGAATTTTCCATGATTCTAATAATGTAAAAACTATTTCCCTTTAAAGTTTCCTAGGATTATGATCGTTTTACTTAAATAGGAATCATTTGGAAACCATCTACCTCTAAGGTTTTGTATAATTCTTTATTCTTTTGTCAGAATTATTTTAATCATATTTAGACTAAACTAGATGCTCAGTAATTAATAAAGTTAGATAGAAACGACTTTAACTTTGTCTAGACTTTATTACCTTAATAATCATAAGAACCTTTGTTTTATTGCATGGTAATGTTAGAAAAGCAGTAAATCTAAATCCTTCCAAGTTTCCAAATTTAAACAAATAAGAATCGTTAAACAATTACCAGAATTCCAATCTTTTGTCGACTTCCTTTTGTTTAGTTTTCATTCTAAATTAAATAATAATTGTTATGAAACAATAAAAGAACATAAACAATATTGCAGAGAAAGAGAGAGAAAATTCTTATTGAATTTTGGGATGAATTACAATAGAAGAGGACCTCTTTATTTATAGAGAAAGAGTGACTTAGCCACCAAGTAACAAACCCTAGAATCTCTCTAGAATATAGACATTCACCATAAATAGAATTCTATTTATAACAATAATAAAATTGTTATGACTATATGAAATATACTGCATCCTATATGACAATACCCGTTGTGTTGATTCTCACTTTTCACACGTGGACAAAGAGTTTGGTGATTTATAAGTTTACCTTTAAAGTTAACGCTTACACCGGATTACACAAAGTACACTGTAAAATTCTTGTTAATAATTTTCTTAATATTTAAAACTTTTAAATTAATAAAATTTCAACTATTAAACTTTTTCTTATTTAAACTATGTAAAAACTCCTTGCTCGAAATACTTTTGCTTTTATTTCTTTTTTGAACTAGCTATTTTTAACCATGTTTTTTTCTTCTATTTTTTTTTAATACAAATTAATATTTCCAATTTTTTTAAAACTTCTTAATGGTCGTGATGATTAGAGAATGGACATAATAAATAAATTTAACAAGATTGCTGCGAGGAGACCAAAATTAATTATCTATTCTTCTGTATATTTGGTTAATGATACTAAGTGATATATAAGACCATGAATCAATTAAGACTTCAGTATTTTAAATTTTAAATTCATATCACTCTATATTTCCAAGATTTTTGACCTTATATAATCGAAAATTTATTTTATTCTAGAAAAAAATTTAATTTGTTCACCATATAAAAAGCAGTAAGAAAAGAATATATATATATATATATATATATATATATATATATATCAGAAAATACTGAATTAAAACACTTTATTTCCAAGGCAATACCTTAATTTACTACAATGCATATTTCCTTCATCTAGATGAATGACTTTTCTTTTAATTAAAAATAAGTTTTGTTACATAATTTGACTTTAAGAAAAATAGGAATTAGCTATGAAATTCGTCTCATAGCTATGGGAATTTTCTTTTGATAATATGTCACTAATCCATAGCTAAATTCTATTTAGCAATTAATATTCGTTGTTTAGCTACATAATTTCTTTGTCGCAATTTGTTTTAGTTGCTCTGTTTAGAATACATATTACCTGGGCAATTATTTTCATTTGAAGTTAAAACAAAAGAAGGATAAATGACAGATCACAAAGTTATCAAAATTATCTAAATTATTTTGTTGAATAAATAGGATCAATATTCATCATTTTCAAGAACTTATATTTTAAACAATTTATATTATAACTCATACATATTATTTAATTGTGATGACCCAAAAGGTCATCTTGTGTAATTTAGTAAAAACTGTGTTCCGAGGTCCCGAAAGCCTCCGTTAATCTCACCTCGATGTGTGTGCACATCCCGAGCGCGTAGCCGGGAAGTCTTTATGTGGAAATGTGTTGAACATTTGAATTTATGATAATTAATGGAATAAAGTTGACTTTGGTCAATATTTTTGGTAAACAGACCCAGACCCGTGATTTAACGGCCCCGGATGGTCCGTAAGAAAATATGGGATCTGAGCGTATGCCCAGAATCGAATTCCGAGGTCCCAAGTCCGAGAAATAAATATTTAACGAAAATTTTTTTTCTGAAAATAAGAAAGACTTTTGAAAATGAATTTTGATGTGAAATATGTGTTACCGAGCCCGTATTATGGTTCCGATGCCCGGAACAGGTTCAATATGTGTTATGTGAGTTATCTGTAAAATTTGGAAAGAAACGGACTTGGTTTGACCTGTTTCGGATCAAAATTGGAGAATTTAGAAGTTTATGAAGTTTGAGGAGATTCTATCGATTTTTGAGTTTAATTCACTGTTTTTGATGTTATTTTGATGGTTATAATACTCGGATAAGTTCATAGGATGATTTTGGGATCGTGTGTATATTTGGTTTTGAGTCCCGAGGGCTCGGGTGAGTTCCGGGTAGGTGTTGGGGTGCAAAAGAGTTGGAAAATCTGGTGTGTTGTGTTGTTTCTGGTATCCAGTCATTTCTTCTCCGCGATCGCGGTGTGTTGCACGCGATCGCGATGTGTATTTTGGGAAGGGGGTCAATTTGCTCTGCGCGATCGCAAAGAGCTGAGTGCAACGCGGAGCCTCAGGGTTTAGCTCTACGCGATCGCAATCCCTTGCTCGCGATCGCGTGAGTCTCTTGTGGGGTTAGGGGTTGGGCAGCAATTTGTTCTACGCAAACGCGATCTCTCGTTCGTGATCGTGGGTACGCGTTCTGGTCCTCTGCGATCGCAATCCTTTATTCGCGATCGCGTAAGTATGAAACCAGTATTCTCCGCAATCGCGTAGAGTGAATTTGCCCAGTGATTTATAAAGTTAAAAAACAGAATGGTTACAGGATTCTTCTCATTCTTCACCCCCTCGGGTTTGGACCAAGCGGGTCCGGGGTTAAATTTTGGTATTTTTGGAAGAATGATGGGAAATGCATATTTATTATTGAGTCTTTATTCATATTCTTGAGTCGATTATGTCTAGATACTATCGTTTCAGAGTTGGAATCGAGAGGGAAAACAGTGCTAGAGGCTTGATTAGATTCTTGGAATCGAGGTAAGTGTTTGGCCTAACCCTAGCTTGAGGGAATAGGTGTTTAGTCATATATGCAACGTGTTATTATCATGTTCAATGTATAGGTGAGGTGACGAGTACCTATACCTTGTTGTCAAGCATGCCCGTGAGTCATATCTTATGGTATATGTGTTTTTCTTCGATATCCACTGTGTTATGAAGTAGCTTCTATTTTGGAGATTATTCAATTGTTGGGAATACTGAGTTGTGAACATTGTTTATTAGTTGTTCGGTTGAGGATTATTTTGGTATGTTGTACGTTCAGTAAGATTGGTTATAGCTGGGTCCCTTGCCGGGACGGTGATATTTCTGTTATTGTTCCCTTGCCGGGATGCTGTAAATTATGTTTTGTATTGTGGTTCTTCCTTGCCAAATTGTTGTTCGGATTAATGTTGGGTAAGGAAGAGTGTAAAGAACGGAGGGTGATGTCGTGCCATGATTTATATTAAAAGCATGAAGATTAATGTCGTGCCGATATAGTGAGGTAAAAGCACGAAGGGTGATGTCGTGCCATGATTTATATTAAAAGCATGAAGATTAATGTCGTGCCGATATAGTGAGGTAAAAGCACGAAGGGTGATGTCGTGCCATGATTTATATTAAAAGCACGAAGGTTAATGACGTGCCGATATTGTGAGGTAAAAGCACGAAGGGTGATGCCGTGCACTTGTCTTAGCGAGAATGAGAGTAAAGCACGAAGAGTGATGTCGTGCACTTGTTTTGGTGAGTATGAGAGTAAAGCACGAAGGGTGATGTCGTGCACTTGTCTTGGTGAGAATGAGAGTAAAGCATGAAGGGTGATGTCGTGCACTTGTTTATTTCCTGTTGTTATTCCGATACTAAACGGTTGCCATGTTCTGTTACTCAATAAGTGTTTTTCTCCTTTGTACCCTGGCATGTTCTTCCCGTATTTGTACTTAATTGTTTACTTCATGCCGCTATTTCTATTATATGTTATTGAATTGCACAGGTGTTTATTATTTGTCGTGTCCTAGCCTCGTCACTACTTCGCCGAGGTTAGGCTCGGCACTTACTCAGTACATGGGGCCGGTTGTACTGATGCTACACATGTACTTCTTTATGTCGTGCAGATTACGGTACCGGACCCGGTGAACAGTGATCGAGGGAGTGTCCTTCAGTCCACAGGCGACAGTGAGGTAGTCCTGCAGGCGTCCGCAGGTCTTGGCGTCACCTCCTATCTCATTCCTCTTTATTTATGTCTTCTCTTGTATTTCCGAGACAATTGTATTGTTTTGTTCAGACTTTATTTTTAGTAAAAATCTTAGACTGTTCGTGAATTTGTGACACCAGTCTTGAGGGTATGTTTAAGGAAATTTTGTGCGAATTATTTATTTAAGATATTGAATTTCTTACCTTCCGCTTTCTCTTATCTATTTGTTCTATATGTCACTTACAAAAATGTTAAACAACAAAGAAATAAATTGGAATAACTAGTAACGTTGGCTTGTCTAGCGAGTTCAATGCTAGACGCCATCACAGCCTGAAGGTGGAATTTCGGGTCGTGACATTAATAATATTTATATAATTTTAAAAATACATACTTATTGATATAGGATACACGCTTAAAACTAGTACTATATTAAAAGCACGAAGGCTCTTAGGAAAATGTCATTCAACTTTTTTATCCTTTTAAGATAGAGTTTATATTAAACAAAATAATCATTTAATTATTTTTCTAATATTTAAGACTTTGAAATCAACTAAAACTTTTACTTATTAAATCTTTTCTTGTTTGAACCATATAGAAAATCCTAATACGATTTCAAAATCAATAAATATAACATTATATAAATTCTTTTCATATTTGAACATGTAAAATAACAAGACTTCTTACAAATTATATTTCGTGGTATTTTGTTTCAAAACAAACTTAAATGTTGTAATGAGTTTGGCTTTGGTGTTTCTTCATCAGTTTGGTTTTGGTTTTTACCTAATTTGATTTGTCACGGACCCAAATCTACTAGTCGTGATGGCACCTAACCCAGCCACTAGGTAAGCCAACTAATAACTATCCAATTTCAATAATCTTAACAAGTCAAATAAAACATAAAGAATTATCTGAATCTATTACATTTTCACAGGATTAGTAGTACAAATTATGAGCTTCTAGAATAGAGTTTACAAAGCAGAATGAAAGAAATACATAGTCTGTTCGAAAAGTACATAAACATCACAATTTAACCTAAGACTGCCCCAAACAACAGAGGCAACTACAACATGGACGCGGGTACATCTTCAAGTCCAGCAACCCTCTAACACAACAGCAACTGCAACCAACATCTACACGCAATGTGCAGAAGTGTAGTATCAGTACAACCGACCCAATGTACTGAGTAAATAACAAACCTAATCTTAGGTTGAAAGCAGTGACGAGCTAACACCAGGTCGGGTCCAATACAATATTTCCCCAAGGGTTCATAACAGCACAAAATCAAGTATAAAAGAGTTTATCCCAGAAGTAACAATACTCAACACGTTCACAGTTCCAGAAAAATTAAGTATACTTTTCAAGTATCTTAGTAAAATTCAATTCTTTTACTAAACAAATGTCAAAAATACAAGTAAGTTTGAAACCTGTGATTTTTCTCAAAAATCATTTCACCTGTAAGTGAGAAGTTTCGTTTTCTTTCTAAATAACGAGTATAAAACCCCTCTCTATGCCCACATGTAAATGTGTGTAAAAATCATGAATAACGTGATACCGTACAACATGAGGAATAATGCATCTCTATGCAGGTATGTAATGTATGCATGCCAATTCCATGTATCCCAGAGATGAATCATGTACTCACACTCTCAGAGTACTCAATCTCACCATCTCACTCTTTCCAGTCATCAATGCTCAACAACTCGGTACTGTATATGGCCCATACAGCCCAGGGAAGATCCATCCCAGAGTATATACATCACCCAGCACCGAGGAAGGCCAATCCATCCCCATGGAGAAGATCCATCTCCAAGTATATAATACTTCGGACAAGATCCATGTCCAGGGAAATCCATCCCTCAATGATATATCGAGGCTCAACGACTCGGTAGTATATATGGCCCATACGGCCCAGGAAAGATCCATCCCAGAATATACACATCACCAATCATCAGTCTCCAGTACCGAGGAAACATGCCAATCCAGTCTCATGGAGAAGATCCATCTCCATACCAGGGAAGATCCATCTCTGAATGTAATCAACCGCGCTCACTGGGGGTGTGCTACAGACTCCGGAAGGGCTCTTACAGCCCAAGCGCTATCATAAGCCTATCCAGGCATAAATCAATAAGGCTCTCGGCCTCCATCAGTCATAAATCAATATCACATGTTGCGGCGTGCAACCCAATCCCATAACTGTCACTCATAATCAGGCTCTCGACCTCACTCAGTCATCGCTCTCTCCCGTCTCACCCACGGGCTCTCAATGTCATGAAAACTGACATGGAATGATGATATGATGTATCAATAAGTAACCACTGAGACTGAGATGTGATATGAATGCATAAATAATACTGAGTATGAATATATCAATAAGATCGATGAGATGACAGCAAGAAATGACCACTATAAGTTCAAACAATATCAGCATAACGCATAACCATGATCTTTAGCATAATTGACAGCTCAAGTAATTTATCACATGGAAAAAAATACAAATATCAACAAAATAGGGCCACTATGCATGGCCATGGGAACAATAGAGTCCCAATTCACAGGGTGAATGCCCACACGCCCTTCACCTAGCGTGTGCGTCACCTCAATACCAATCGCATACACATAATGCAGGGTTTCATACCCTCAACACTAAGCTTAGAAGAGTTACTTACCTTAATCAAGCGAAAATCCTACTCCGCGACGACCTTGACTCTCGACTCGGCCTCCAAATGCCTCGAATCTAGCCACAAACAATTCGATACAACCAACATGGGCTAAAGGAATCAATTTTAAAAGAATATGCTAAGATTTAGGTCAAAATCCAAAAAGTCAGCTCTAAAGTCGGGCCCTGAGCCCACGTCTCAAAATCCGACAAAAGTCACAAACCAACAACCCATTCGATTATAAGACAACCATACTAGTTTCACTCAAATCCGACCTCGAATCGGCTTCCAAATCTCAAAACCCATCTTATGAAGTTTCTACTATTTCCCCCAAGTTTTCCACCCCAAAGTACTAATCAAATGATGAAATCAGTGATATATTCATGTGTATTAGTCAAATCCGTGTTAGAATCACTTACCCTCGATGAATTTCTTGAAAAATCTTCAAAATATCGTCACAACACAAGCTCCTTAGGTCAAAATATGAAATAAAACTCTAAACCTCGTACTTATAGTGCACCCCTCAGATTCTCAATACGCGGTCCGCGAACTTTCACCGCCCCCGCGCACGCCTCACCGTGGTCCGCGACTTTCTCACTGCGGTCGCGAACTTCCCCATTTTTGCAGGCGCGTCCAAAATTACGCGGTCCGTGCCAGCCTATCCGCCGACAGCGAAATTTCTGTCGCCCCAGCGAAATCCTTCCGCGGTCCGCGCCAATATTGTGCGGCCCGCACTTCCATCATCAGAAACCCAACACCAACACACCGACAACTGTTTTCAATAGCTAAACTCATCTTATACCCATTCGAAACATACCCGAGGCCCTCGGGACCTCAACCAACCTCGCTGACACGTCCTATAACATCATTCAAACTTAATCGAACCTCCGAATCACTCAAAACAACACCAAAACATCAAATCAAACTCGGATTCAAGCCTAAGAACTTATAACTCCTAAATTCCGCCATCGACGCCGAAACCAATCAAATCATCCCTGAAAGACCCCAAGTTTTGCACACAAGTCAAATGTGACACCACAAAACTATTCGCACTCCCGGAAATCACAATCTGAATCCGATATCTCAAAAAGTCAAACTTGGTCAAATATTTCCAATCTGAAGCTTCTAGCTATGAATCATGTTCTCAATCCAATTTCGAATAACCTGAAACCAAAACCGGCATTTCACATAACCACAATACAATATACGGGGATACTCATGCCCGTAACCTACTGAGCGAAGTGCAAATGCTAAAAACGATTGGTCGGGTCGTTACATCCTCCTCCACTTAAACATATGTTCGTCATCGAACATGCCGAGAGTTGTTCTTCAAACCATCCATCTACCGCATCACCTTACCATGCACATACCCGGGGGTGATACCACGTCACCCTATCCCATATAGGTTTGATAACACAACATAACTAAAATTTCCTAATTCAACTCGGCCCATACGCCTTAGAATCTAATTTCTACATCAGATATTTCTATAATCTCAAAATATCGCATCAACACATAGTATAAATCTAGACAATCTGTATCAAGCCATAGTCATAACCCAAGATGAAATCACATGATATCCCACTTAACTCAAACACGCGTAGCGATAATTTATAATCACAGTAGCTGCTCAGAACAGCCAAACTCCGGTATTATCAAACAGAGACCGTCCTAACACCTTCATAAACTGCCAAACCTAATACAACCCGTATTCACGATTCACATCTAGGAACTCACCATATAATAAGCACCCAAAGAACAGATCTTACTCATTACCACGCCTATGCAACCTACTACCACGTTGACCTATTCCTCCGAGTCCCTTATGAATTACCTTCAATTTGATTCTTCTCCTTGCCATAATACCACAATCCTCAACCAAAACTCACCACGCAAGACCCTGGCATAAAACCCCACGCCCCTAAGGCTCATAAGTCACTGAATGCTCCCTTAAACACCCCAAAGGTACCACAACTCAAATATTTACTCTGAAGAGACTTCTATGAATTTAAGTTATTCTTTCCCTTTCCTGATACCTAAATGTAGAATCCACAACGATATAGAAATACCACAAATCTTGACGCCTTCCAATGTAAACCTCATATCCTAGCCATATACAATTCTTGAAGATTTCCAATTTCTACATTAAATATTGAATCCATTCAGACCATTCTCAAGAGTCTTCCATTCTGCTCAAATCTTAACTAAACTTACCAAACGGACCGAACAACCTGTGCCCCATTAGCAAAATAATAACCAAGGAAGTAATCCACACTTCTAAGCAACCGGGTGAATCCCTACTTCATGCACACTACATCCTTTATGAATAACAACTCAATCATTCAATGTTTCCCATATACTTAACAAACCTAATACAACCCGTATCAAGAAATTCTTCTACTCGAGTCATCCTCGATCTCCAACTCTACAAGTCATAGCTGATTCACTGGTATACCTCAAACTGAAACCAATATAACACATAATCGGGCCATCAGCTTATCAATAGCAGGCTCCCCCACTTGGCTCAAATCCATACATCAAAACACACATAAACTCACAATGCACATACTTTATTACTATCATAATACTACATGTGAGATTCAGCTAAATCCTTCATAAACTCACATAACACAAACCACATCATACCTCAAATCATCTGCTAAGCTCGCATTCACATTATAACAGTCAGTCCAACTTCCACAAGTGATCTAAGCTCAAATTTCAACATATATCATTCACTGGTAAAAGAGGACTCGCTACAAAACAACATAAGGATCACACAACCTTAGGACACCCCGTAGGAGATAACCCTACTTGCTTGGCCTCAAACCGATACCTCCCCATAATCATAACTACTACGCATTCACTTTATTTCCCTGAGTCTGAACTCATAGCACAACATGATAATCTACTTCACTCCACTACTAAACTACATGAGAAATCTTTCAACACACCCATAACTCGAGGCTATATGCCAGATCAAGAAAAAATCAAACACTCATTAGTCCTTTCTACATCCCAAGTATACTCTTCTTGTCACATCCAAATAATCTGAACACCTCTCACTATCAAATCATACTCACCGCATAATCATCTAGTCACAAAATTCCACCAATAAGGACACAAACGGACCTATAAGCCCCAAATGTATGTGCTCACACAATTGAAATCTCACTACTCAAGGCATAGATAAAACCCGTCCTCAAGTCCTCCAGACTGGCTCATCGTCAACATGAAAAAATCACATCCCGCACCTCAGTCACGGAAATCACAATCCGTCGATGCGCAGCTGATACAGAGCGCGCATGTGCACACACGAATGCGTGGAAGGAATTCAAGAAGTTATGCTTCAAGCTGATTCAATGACGCGCGATAATGAAAGAAAGAAGGGAAGTGTATCCTAAATGTCCTGTAGCCTCTCGAAGATAGATATGGACGTCATCATACCGATCTGCAAGACTCTACTAGACACTCGCTCATGATTTGTAGAACCTATGAACCTAGAGCTCTGATACAACCTTGTCATGGCCCTAAATCTGCTAGTCGTGATGGCATCTAACTCACCCTCTAGGTAAGTCAACTAATAACTATCCAATTTCAATAATCTTAACAAGCTAACTAAAACAGAAAGAATTATCTGAATCTATTACATTTTCAAAGGACTAGTAGTACAAATCATGAGCTTCTAGAATAGAGTTTACAAAGAGGAATGAAAGAAATACATAGTCTGTTCGAAAAGTACATAAACATCACAATTTAACCTAAGACTGCCTCGAACAACAGAGGCAACTACAACATGGACGTGGATACATCTTCAAGTTCAGCAACCCTCGAACACAGCAGCAACTGCAGCCAACATCTGCACGCAATGTGCAAAAGTGTAGTATCAGTACAACTAACCACATGTACTGAGTAAGTAATAAACCTAACCTTAGGTTGAAAGCAGTGACAAGCTAACACCGTGTCGGGACCAACACCAATATTTACTCAAGGGTTCATAACAACACAAAAGAAAGTATAAAAGAGTTTATCCCGAAGTAATAATACTCAACTCGTTCACAGTTCCAGAAAAATTAAGTATACTTTTGAAGTATCTTAGTAAAATTCAATTCTTTTACTAAACAAATTTCAAAAATACAAGTAAGTTTGAAACCTGCGATTTTTTTTAAAAATCCTTTCATCGATAAGTGAGAAGTTTCGTTTTCTTTCCAAATAATGAGTATAAAATCCCTCTCTATGCCCACATGTAAATGTGTGTAAAAATCATGAATAACGTGATACTATACAACATGAGGAATAATGCATCTCTATGCAGGTATGTCATGTATGCATGTCAATGCCATGTATCCCAGAGATGAATTATGTACTCACACTCTCAAAGTACTCAATCTCACTATCTCACTCTTTTCACTCATCAATGCTCAATCACTCGCTACTGTATATGGCCCATACAACCCAAGGAAGATCCATCCCGGAGTATATACATCACTCAGCACCGAGGAAGGCCAATCCATTCTCATGGAGAAGATCCATCTCCAAGTATATAATGCTTCGGACAAGATCCATGTCCAGGGAAATCCATCCCTCAATGATGTATCGAGGCTCAACCACTCGGTAGTGTATATGGCCCATACGGCCCAGGGAAGATCCATCCCAGAATATACACATCACATATCATCAGTCTCCAGTACCGAGGAAACAGGCTATTCCAGCCTCATGGAGAAGATCCATCTCCATACCAGGGAAGATCCATCCCTGAATGTAATCAACCGCGCTCACTGGGGGTGTGCTACAGACTCCGGAGGGTCTCCTACAGCGCAAGCGCTATCATAAGACAATCCAGGCATAAATCAATCAAGCTCTCGGCCTCCATCAGTCATAAATCAATATCACATGCTGCGGCGTGCAGCCCGATCCCATAATTGTCACTAATAATCAGGCGCCCGGCCTCACTCAGTCATAACTCTCTCCAGTCTCACCCACGGGCTCTTAATGTCATAAAAACTGACGTGGAATGATGATATAATGTATCAATAAGTAACCACTGAGACTGATATGTGATATGAATGCATATATGTGACTGAGTATGAATATCAATAAAATCGATGAGATGGCAACAAGAAATGACCACTATAGGTTCAAACAATATCAGCATAACGCATAAACATGATGTTTAGCATAATTGACAGCTCAAGTACTTTATCACATGGGAAAAATACAAATATCAACAAAATAGGGCCACTATGCAGGGCCATGGGAACAACAGAGTCCCAATTCACAGGGTGCATGCCCATACGCTCATCACCTAGCGTGTGCGTCACCTCTATACCAATCACATACACATAATGTAGGGTTTCATACCCTCAGCACTAAGCTTAGAAGAGTTACTTACCTTAATCAAGACAAAATCCTACTCCGCGATGACCTTGCCTCTCGAGTCGGCCTCCAAATGCCTCGAATCTAGCCATAAACAATTCGATACAACCAACATGAGCTAAAGGAATCAATTCCAAAAGAATATGCTAAGTTGTAGGTCAAAAGCCAAAAAGTAAGCTCAAAAGCCTGGCCCCTGGCCCACGTCTCGAAATCCGACAAAAGTCACAAAATCTAATAACCCATTCGATTATAAGACTAACCATACTAGTTTCACTCAAATCCGACCTCGAATCGGCTTCCAAATCTCAAAACCCATCTTATGAAGTTTCTACTATTTCCCCCAAATTTTTCACCCCAAAGTACTAATCAAATGATGAAATCAGTGATATATTAATGTATATTAGCCAAATCCGAGTTAGAATCACTTGCTCCCGATGAATTTCTTGAAAAATGTTCAAAAAATCATCACAACCCAAGCTGCTTAGGTCAAAATATGAAATAAAACTCTGAACCTCGTATTTATAGTGCACCCGTCGGATTCTCAATACACAGTCCACGAACTTACACCGCCCCTGCGTACGCCTCACCGTGGTCCGCAAATTTCTCATCGTGGCCGCGAACTTCCCCATTTTTGCGGACGCGTCCAAACTTACGCGTCCGCGCCAGCCTATCCGCTGACCGCGAAATTTCCGCCGCCCCAGCGAAATCCTTCCGTGGTCCGCGCCAATATTGCGCGGCCCGCACTTCCAACATCAGAAACCCAACACCAGCAGACCAACAGATGTTTTCAACAGCTAAACTCATCTGATACCCATTCGAAACACACCAGAGGCCCTTGGGACCTCAACCAACCTCGCCAACACATCCCATAACATCATCCAAACTTAGTCGAACCTACGAATCACTCAAAACAACACCAAAATATCAAATCAAACTCCGATTCAAGTCTAAGAACTTATAACTCCTAAATTCCGCCATCGACATTGAAACCAATCAAATCATCCCCGAAAGACCTCAAATTTTGCACACAAGTCAAATGTGACACCACGAAACTATTTACACTCCCGAAAATCACAAATCCGAATCCGATATCTCAAAAAGTCAAACTTAGTCAAATATTTCCAATCTGAAGCTTCTAGCTAAGAATCTTCCTCTCAATCCAATTTCGAATAACCTGAAACCAAAACCGACGATCCACATAACCACAATACAACATATGGGGCTAGTCAATGCCCGTAAACTACCGAGCGAAGTGCAAATGCTCAAAACGACCGATCGGGTCGTTACATATCCTCTCTTATTTTCAATTAACTTCTCTCTTTTTAAAATCTTTTTTTCTAAAACCATTGTTATTAGAGTTTTGATTCTTTATCAACCCCCCCCCCCCCCTCCCCTAAATTTTTTTTCTTAAGCTATCAATTTCTTTGTGTTTTTCAATTAGTTAAAAGTTAGTTGTTAATAAACACGTCTATATTTTGGTTCAACTTAGTAACATATGCACACTTAATAAATACCAATATTTTAATTAGAAATCATATGAACTAACTTTATTTTATTATCATCGTTACCTATTGATCCAATTAAATATCAAGTAAAATAACATCATAATTCATAGTATATTCTAAATTCAAAAATGTCTAACTGTAAATTTAATTTTATATTATAACTTCAAATAAATTTTCAAGAATATGCATACATTTAGTTTATTATTTTCTTAGGTGTCGTTGGTTGAAGTACCAATGTATTTTTTAGTTTGATTTGCTTTTTCACATTTTCATTAATATTTACGATCCATAATATTGGATAATTCTATAAGACATGATTCCTTCCTTCAATGAATTAGCTAAATAGGATCAATAATTTAACATTAACCATTTTCATAAATTTACGATTTATTTTTTTAGATTCTATTTTATAACTCAAATATATTTTTTCAATATTATTTATGTGAGTTTTAAAAGTTTGGGCACATTGGTACAAGATACACGCGCATCGCGCATACGTTAAGAAAAAATAAAGAGAGAACAATTATGCTCATGTAAACCCATTCCCCAATTTATTCACACACAAAAGATTTAGGGGGAAGATTTACATTACCAATATTTTGCTAAAACGGTAAAATCAATCACAAATTAGAATCTTTTCTTTATTTATTTATAAAGAATTGTATCTGTTACTTAAATTACTCGGACCACAATTTAACTAAGTCTACTATAGGTAAAATTTGAGGGGCCAAAAGGGCGAGGCCTAAAGCAAATGCTTTAGTTGCTTCGCCATGGTTAAATATAAGCAGTAAAGTTATTTCAAAGCAGGGTCGAAGTTAGATGCTTGAGTACGGTTCAGTCGAATTCAGTAACTTTTGCTCAAACAGTATGTTTGTACAAAAAAAATTATTAAATACTTCCTCCGTTCATTTTTACTTGTCCAATATTCTAAAAATAGATTTTTACTTTTACTTGTCACTTTTAGCATATCAAGATATATAAGACAATTTCTTTTTCTCTGTTATACCCACAAAATTAATTACTCATTTCAAATCATTTTCTCAAATTCATTAAAAATATACATCAATTAATATAAGCATCATAGTAAATTAAGTACTTCATTTATTATTTCTTAAGGCGTGTGCAAAGTCCATAGTGGACAAATAAAAATGAATGAAGGGAGTATGTATAAATACTAAATTAGAACCTAATTATTAATATTTGAAGTCATTATTCTAAAGCTTAGAACCCGTAAAGTTGAAATTTTTGCCTCTATTTCAAACAAAAAGTAAAGGAAGCAATGAAATTATCCCAAATATTTTCAAATCTTATTAAGGGAAAAAGAGTAACACAATATGAAGGCTTTTCCATTCCATGTTTGGTATATTCAAAGTACAAATGCGCGTTAAAAAATTAAGATTTGAAGATGGCAAGGAATTTTTTAAACCCCTGTTTTATTGGAAAAATTGACTTGAAGTCAACCAATATCACCTTAATTAACGAAATTGGAGAGACCACAATCTCTTGATTATTCTCATATAATTGACTTGGAAGTCTACTCATTTCCATTCATTTTCTTGCCACAATACTATGAAAAGATATTTAATCATATTCTCTGTTACACTAAATCAAGTTATTTTACCATAATTAATAGATTAATTAACTATGATTAATTGTTAAACTTTTATGAAGACAAATATCACTTGTTTGTTGGTTTGATATAAATATTGTAGTATGAATAAATTGAATATAATGTCATCTCTTTCTCATAATTAATCAACGTGTTAGCCTGGTTCCACTTGATATTTGGGCAATTAATGGGCACATTACCATCTCTATGGCGAACCAATAAACTCGCCAATTAAATCATGATCTAATTATTAACAAGCTAAGATGGATGTATCAAGATTAATGAAATTTCAGGTTCAATTGCCTTAGAGAATAATACTCTCTTATATATTTTATTCCTTAGAACGAAGTCTTATCTATAAGTTGAAATAAAAAAATATTTCTTTTACGGTTAACAAGGGAGCCCGCAATTGCTATTCTTTGGGTGCGCACAAAATAAATCACGCTCCTATATAATAACTTGTAAACCATATAAAAGGGTAAACTGCACTATGCAAGTTGGTGCGGGCTCGACCGAAGAAGTATCCAAGTAGGTTTCAATCCCTAGCAGGATACTTCCTAAAAATCTTTTTTGTTGAATGCTCATCAAATTTAAAAGTTTATGGAAGTGTATTAATTGATCTCCTAATCATCTAAAAGAACGGGTCAATTTTCTTTTGCTCCTCAAGAAAAAAGATCGAAATTCTTGAAAGTAGCTTTCACGGCAACTTCTTGGAATTTTCATGGTAATGAATGTGGTTTAATTTATATCCATTATGTGTACTTGCTATGGAGGGGTGTTAATGTTTGTTATAAAAACTTACATAGAGAGTTTACATCAAATCAATAGATCCGAATACATGATATGTATTTGCACGTACACTTATTTTTGTATCATCAAATCACTTAACAATGCTAAATTAATATCGTGTGATGGAAATACCCGATACAAATAAATATTTACCGTTAATGCCTTGACAAGCAAATATGTCATTTCAATTGTTTTAAACTGTCCAGCGTCCTTATTTAAGGTCTACTGTTGGCCAAAAAATTGCAGAAATATAATACTTATTTTTGGACAATCTTTAATTTTTGACCTTTCTTGTTTTATGGGTAGAATTTTAAGGTTAAAAGTAAAAAGTGTTGATCATGGAGCAATCGAGGGGTGTAATCTTGAAGTTCTGTCATGAGGCATGCGGAGACAAAATTCAAGACAATCTACTTTAATGGCTATTTGTGTACTTCACCCATTATTGGCTTGCCTCCTTATGGTTGTATTTTTTTTTGATTGTTCCACAAAAAATAATCCCTTTCTAAATTTGGTAACAATTTAGCTTAAACTTACAATTCTATCCTTAATGAAAAATATTTATAATCACACAAATACCCTCGACTTCTTTTTAGCTTGTTTAGGGCCACAAATTTCAAAAGTCTTTATTTTTTTTAAACTTCGTACCCGTCAAAAATGTTCACATAAATTGGAACTGAGGGAGTGCCTTTATAGCCTTAAAAAAAAAAGTAAAAATTACGCGGGGCACCCTATTTGATCGCCCCCATTTAATCATATACCTGCTTTTTTAAAAACTTTTAACTTGTACCCACTTTTTAAATAACTTCAGCTCACTTTTCATCGCTGAGCTGAAGTTCGCCAGTTAAGCTGAAGTTCTCCAGTTACAAAGACAAAACTTCAGCATACGGGGCTGAAGTTCCCCAATTACAAAGACAAAACTTCAGCTCTAGCGCTGAAGTTTCCCAGTTACAAACTTCAGCTCTAGAGCTGAAGTTCCCCAATTATAAAGACAAAAACTTCAGCATACGGAGCTGAAGTTCCCCAGTTACAAAGACATTCCCCAGTTACAAAGACAGAACTTCAGGTCTAGTTACAAAGATAAAAACTTGCTGAAGTTCCCGAGTTACAAAATAAAAACTTCAGCTCTAGAGCTGAAGTTCCCTAGTTACAAAGACAAAAACTTCAGCTCTAGAGCTGAAGTTCGCAAGCTACTTCAGGCCCGTCTACTAGAATGTTGAAGTTTTACGTGATTGTCTTTGCTACTTCAGCCCCGTATGCTGAAGTTATGCGCAAAAGCGGGTACACTTTCAATTTCTTTTACAAAGCGAGTATAAGTTAAAACGTGATACAAAAAATGGGTAAGGATGCAAATGCCCCCAAAAAAAGGATTTTGAACTTTTAAAGCTGTGTTGACCCAATGTGCTTTTAATCGCTTTGACAGCCCATGGATGAATGAAATGCCTTCCATTCTCAATCAAGCCCATTCACTTTGAATCTAATCGAGAAGTTAGAGAAAATAAAAAATAGCTAGATTTATAAGTGGTCATTTAAAAATAGCTAAAGTTTTTAGAGTAACTAAAATTTAGTCACTTTTTATGTAAAGATAAATCTGAACGAAAACGCTGTTTAAAATCTAAAAAATACTTCAACATAATATACTGGAATTCCAGTATGATATACTGGACTTCAAGTATGATATACTGGACTTCTAACATAATATACTGGACTTCCAGTATAATATACATGTCCAACATAATATGCTGGAAGTTCATACACAGGTGCACCGATCTCCAGTATATTATGCTGGAACTTTCTGTGTTGCAATAAAATAGTGGTTATTTTTCAATGACTTTGCAAACGCTGGCTATTTTTGAATGACAGTCCGAAAACTGGCTAGCCCGTGCTATTTTTACGTTTAAATATGAATTTATTTTAGAGAATTTTTCATAAAACACTATAATTTAACGTCTATTTATTAATGCTCTCATCGAGAGTCAAATTCAAGACTTCTGCTTGCTAAAGCAGGCGCTTTAATCAAATGAGGTACAAAAACTTGTTGCTTTCTTGTTTCAATTCAAAACAATCGATATCTTATTTCAATTATATAAGTGAATATGTAATAAAATTCAAATATAATTACAAATGATAATTTTTTGAAGGTATAACTATACATACAATGTATGTATTCGTTGTGTCGCGTGAATTTTCCTTTACTTCTAAATCAGAAATTTATTACGGCGCAGCCTGAACTCATTTTCTATGTCATTCTTCTTTTTACTCCTTTTCTATCTATATATAGACCGTGTATAGTTTTTTTTTGTTGTTGGTGTGAGTTTGCATTTTCTTGGATTAAAAGAGGAGGAATTTCGGATTTTTTTATTTGTTTTTCCTATTTTTTGATAATATATTTCTGTCTCCTTGATTCTACTGATGAGAAGTGCATCACGTGACTATTTATTAGGTATAAATCACTCATATTGAATTCGTCTTATAAATCTTAATCAAATATGATTTATCAATAGTAATCCGCAAAGGCGACTTATAAATTATGAATGTGAAGTACATATCCCATTCCACAAACGCGAAATGCTATTAATAAATTGCAATAGTGAATTCCGAGTATAAACATGCGGAATCTTTACAATGTATTCTTTTTACTTACTCCACTATTTATTATTACAAGAACTAATCTTTTTTTATTTACTTAAGGCGCAATAGTTTTCTGGCCATTTAAATTTGTATCGATTTGTAAAGCCGATATATGAACTCTTGGGCTTTCCATTTGAACACTTTTAATTGGAAAAATGACTACTAATAAACACTTGTGATGGTGCGTCTTGTTCAATTGTTGCTAACATGGATTTAATTTAATATTTTGTACAGCCATATCATCCGTTCATTCATATTTTATTGACATTTGTATGTTCAAGGTTCCAACTTGTGGGCCCTGTCTTTTTCCAAAATTTATTTATTAAATTTCTATTTTTCTTCTCTTTTCCTTCTTTTATTCTTCACCTGCTAAGCATGAACTGAAAACATAAGCTCCGATAATGGAGACTGAAAACATAAGCTCCGATAACAGAGATTGAAATTCAATCGAATTTCACCTATTTGGGAATAGTCTTCACCTCAAGTTCCTCAGCTTTCAGTAATTGCAACAGTGATTCGGCGAGTTTCCAACTGTTTCTTCACAAAGTCGGCGACTATTTTTCTTTCTTTCTGAAAACTCCGATGAATTAATTGAGCAACTTATCTCCGGTCACGAGTCAAGTTTATTTGACGAGCAAATGCAAATGGCAACGAAGATTAGACTCCTCGCTAAGAACAAAAGTAAGTGCAACAGAGATGAGACTTCCCGAGTCAAGTTTAAAATTAGAAGGAGCATATACAAGAAAAAGAAATGGTGAAGAAAAAATTAAAATGTTCGACTTTATTAATATGGTAGAATAGAAGGGGGGGGGGGGGGGGGGAGGGGGTTGGTAGGGAAGCCGAGAGAGGTGTGAGGGAGGGGAAAAGGGAAAGGTCTCTTTATTCTTTCTTTTTTTCGGTCTTTCATTTCGATTCTCATATTTTCTAATAAAGACAATACTATCCACACGCCTTTGCGGCGATTTGCACACAATTAGTCATGTCAGTTGCACCGCTTCCATACAAGCATAGTCAACGGTCAGATGTGTTTATTAGTATCCATTTCATTAAGTTTGAGTGTTCAAATAAGAAAAGTGCAAGTTTATATATCAGCTTTTAAAAGCTCTACAAGTTTAAGTGATCAGAAAACCATTACGACTTTAATTAATTAATTGATTTCAGCACTATAGTGGATATAACTTTTTGTTATTGTATTTGACAATTAACATATATTTGATAATGTCCTTAATTACTTTACATACTTGTCATCATCATACAGATTATAATAAAGTCAAGTCTTTGATAATTCAATCTAAATTGGTCATGGTCATGGTCATGGTCATGGTCGATCACTAAGAATAGAATATCATTAATGATCTGAATAGACTTGTGTTTGTGTGAAGAACTAAAGATATAATTTGAACTGACTCAATTGAGAATTATTTATGATTGATATTACCATTAAAATTGTTTAAATAATTAATAAATGCTTTGGATTATTTAATTTGCTGTTTGACAACTATATTGGGAATTTAATTTCATTAATTAAGGAGCTTTTTAAATCCATATGTAATCCTTTGATGCAATAATGAAATTATTTTTATATGGAAATTCTGAGGAATTCCCTTATGGAATTTGCTCTCTGGAATAGCTGACGACTAAGAGATTCGAAAAAACTGCACCCATGTATTGTAAATTTGGGACGAAACTCCTCTCCATTTCCTAATTTCTCCATTTTCCAAGTTACTATTTGAACTGGAGGCGCATTTCATGATTTAAATTTAATGGATGAGATTTAATTGACTAATATAAGGTCTTAACCATGGTTACAATTTCTAATTCCTTCTCTTATTCAAATTTCTGATAATATCTTTACTCTCTCTTAGCGCTAAATAAAAAGAAAAGAACAAAATAGTTCAGTTACGAAATTTCACACCAAAAAGCTCAATTAGTAAATTCCACAAATACATTTTATACAATTTTCTACTTGATAATTGCCACAATAGAAACAGACGAACAAGTATCTGATTTCTAGGGAATCAAAATGTATAAGGAAAAACCAAGCAAGAATTGATAAAGTTTGGATTCGAAGCAGAATAATGAGATTCTCTATCTAGGGTTGGAGAAATACATAGAGAGATAAAAGAAGCTTCTAGCTTCTGTAAGAGAAATACTGATATGATAATTGTCACATTACAATCTCTTGGCCGGGTATACCATATGGGCCAGTACACGATATAATCCAATTGACTAAACAAACTAAATGAGTATCCATAAATACAACTGTGGGCTTCTGGGCCCAATACAAAAGAAGTAAAGAAAAGGAAAAGCAGCCCAATCTAAGTAACACCATCCTTACACAGCTTAACACCCCCCGTCAAGTTGGAGGGTGAGACAACCCCCAACTTGCGAAGATGGAGGTGATGGACTGCCCCAACCAAATGTTTGGTGAATATGTCAGCCAGTTGAGTGGCACTAGAAGTGTGGAGCAATTGAAGCAGCCCCTCATTCAGCTTGGTGCGAACAAAGTGGCAGTCCAACTCAATATGCTTGGTGCGTTCATGGAAGACAGGATTTTTAGCAATGTGAATGGCGACTTGATTATCACAAAACAAACGAACATGAGAAGAAAGAAAAATGCCAAAATCAGAAAGAAGTCTACAAACCCAAAGTTATCTCAGCAGTAGCCTTACTCATGGACCTATATTCAGCCTCAGCAGAGGACAAGGATACCACAGATTGTTTCTCGAATTTCCAACCCAGAAGACTGCCCCCAGCAATATGCAAAACCCACCAACAGATTTCCTACTATCTGGGAAAGCACCCAAATACTATCACAATAAAAACTAAGAGAGAGGTCAGAAGAGTTGTTATAGAAGATACCAAAATCAGGAGTACCCTTAAGGTACCAGAGTAACCGTAAGGCAGCTTGCATGTGAGGAAAGCAAGGTTTTTGCATAAACTGGCCCAAATGTTGCACTGCAAAACAAATGTCAGGCCTGGTATGTGTTAAGAAATTTAGTTTACCCATGAGGCACCTGTAAATCTCAGGATCAGGAAAAATATCAGCCTTCAATTTCTCATGCATTTCAAGAGGAAACACCACAAAAGAACAATCAGAAAAGTGTAACTCTGAAAGCAAGTCATGTAAAAACTTTTTCTGATGAAGTAATACACCACTCTGAGAATACAGGACCTCAATACCCAAGAAATAATTGAGTTTGCCTAGGTCTTTAATATTGAATTGATCATGGAGAAAGGCTTTGACAACAATAATTTCACACAAATCAATCCCATTGATGATAATATCATCAACATAGACTACTAAAATCACCAAATCATCACCAGAACCACTAGTAAACAGGGAGTAATCATTAGAGAATACACATACCCTTTAGAAGATAGAAATTGAGACAATTTGGCATACCATTGACTTGATGCTTGCCTTAAACTATATAAGGACTTCTTTAGTTTGCAAACCAAGGAAGTAGAAGACGAAAGAGATGGAACAATTTGTGTGGAATAAGAAACAGAAAGACCGGGTGGAATTTTCATAAACACTTCTTCATCTAAATCCCCATGTAAGAAAGCATTATTAACATCTAGTTGAAACAAATGCCAATTTCGTTTAACAACTACAACAACTAATATTTTTACAGTAGACATTTTAACAACAGGTGAAAATGTTTCATGAAAATCTATGCCCTCAACTTGTGTGTCACCCCTCACCACAAGTCTAGCTTTATATCTTTCTTACTCCCATCAGCTTTGTACTTAATTTTATATACCCATTTGCATCCAATTGGTTTCTTGTCTTTGGGTAATTCAACTATATCCCAAGTTTTGTTTGCCTTCAATGCCTCAAACTCTTTTCTCATAGCTTCTTGCCACTCAGGGTCAACTTCTACCGGAGAATAAGTATTTGACTTAAAGACATGAGGTTCACTAAAGGTAGTCATAACAGATGAATTTGCAGATCTGGCGCAATTAGATAGGAGTATGAAGACATAATTCTGCAAGTAAGCAGGAGGATTATGAGGTCTAGATGATCTCCTTAAAGGAGGAAAATCAGATTCAAGATTATAAGGAGGAAGGGCAGATTCAGGATGAGGAGAAAAAAGTAAATCAGGAGAAGAAGAAAAACCAGGAGAAGAAAAGAAAATATCCCCAGGCACTGTAGGAGCAGGGGAAGTGTCAGGAGAAGCATTAGGTACTTCAGGATGTACAAGAGAGAAGTAATCATGAGATCAAATAGAAGTTTGCTTACCAGTGTGATAAAAAAAAGGTAGAGAATAGGAAATTAGTCATAGTAGAAGAAACAGAATCAGACTTAAGAAAAGGGAATATATGTTCATGAAATACAACATGTCTGGAAACAAAACATCTTTTACTCTGTAAGTCATACAATTTATAGGCTTTCTTTCCAAAAGGATATCCTAAGAATACACAAGGAATAACTCTAGGTTGTAGCTTATCTCTATGAGGCTTTGGAACAATGTAGTAGTATAAGCAGCCAAAAGCTCTAAGAGGGGAGTAAGTTAGGAGTTTGTTATACAGAACTTCATATGGGATTTTTTCCTTTAAGACACTAGAAGGAAATCTATTAATCAAATATGTTGCAGTTAGGACACAATCTCCCTAGAATCTAATAGTTTGGAAAAATTGGAAAAGAAGAGTTGTGGCAGTCTCTAGAAAATATCTGTGCTTCCTTTCCACAACTCCATTCTGTTGTGTTGTATGAGGATAAGTGGTCTGATGCGAAATTCCTTTTTCAGAAAATAATTTGGACCTCACATTGCTGGATCCTAATTCAAAGGCATTGTCACTCCTTATAATTTGAATTTTCAATTGAAATTGGGTTTCAGTCATAGTAATGAAGGCTCTTAGAAGGTCAAAGGCATCACTTTTGGCTTCTATCAAATGAGTCCAAGTGGCTCTTGAAAAGTCATCAACAATGGTTATAAAATATCTGAAGCCATTATATGTAGGTGAATGATATGGTCCCCAGGTATCAATATGTATTAATTGGAAAGGTTTTGTGGTTTGGATACTGCTGTCAGGAAAAAGGTAACCTAGTCTGCCTGGCTAAGGGTATATTGGTCAAGAAAAAGATACTTAGAAGACAACAGTAATCCAAGTTTAGGAATATATTTCATTCTAGAAAAAGGAACATGCGCAAGTCTATAATTTCAAACCACATCCATTTTATTTACGTCATTCAAACTGACATCAGTAGTCACATGTGTCTCATCAGAAGTAACAACATTTACATTTGTAATGGTCTTTACAATTTCATTTGTTTCAGGCAAAACATAGACAGGAGAAACAAAATAAGAGTTATCAATACAAGAAGAGTTGGAAGTGGTACTGGCAGAGGCAACATGAGGTATGAGAAGCTTGTAGAGATTGTGATCCAGTTTACCAAGAACCAGAGGCATCTTCATAGAAAGAGTCTGTATAGCACAAAGGTTCTGGTAAACAAAACAATTCCAGTATATTGATCTAGCTGTTTATGAACATATATGAGATTATATTGGAAAGAAGGAACATAAAGAACATGATGAATTGTGAAATTCGGGAATAGAGTCAAAGATCCCACTAAGTGAACTTTGACCTTATAGCCATTAGGAAGTGAAACTAGACAGGAACATGTAGAGTTTGTAAGTTAAAGAGTAGGTCTTTATGTGAGGTCATATGATCAGATGCTCCAGAATCTACAATCCAAACAAAACTATCTACTTGTGACAACTGTCACGACCCGAAATCCCACCTTCAGGTCGTGATGGCGCCTAACATTGCACCCGCTAAGAAAGCCAACATCTTAACTAAATTGATTTATTAACAAGAGAAAATAACAAACACTGACTAGATAATTGAGATAAAATGCGGAAGCATTAACAAAATCTAAATAACCATAGCTAATAATGAAGGAATCCCTTTAAGTACAAAACCCAGAAATGGAGTCACAACCTCACGAACCAGTCTAAGATTTAGCTAAAAACAACAGTTTGAAATAAATAATATATCTGTCTGGAAACACATAGATGACATAACGAGAGATAGACAGTGACGCCGAGATCCACGAACGCCTACGGAACTACCTCGGTGTCGTCTGGAATGGACTGAAGGCACTCCCCCTAACAATGTCCACTGGTTCCAGCTGCGTAATCTGCACAACATAAAGAAGTTCAGGTGTAGCATCAGTATAACCGACTCCATGTACTGAGTAAGTGCCGAGTCTAACCTCGGAGAAGTAGTGACGAGGCTAGGACACGACAATAAATTGTACCTGTGCAGTTCAATAGTATAGCAGAAAATAAACAAGAATACAGTTACGGGGAAGAACATGCTGGGGATAAGAGGGGCAACAATTGCTAAAACAGTAGAATCAAGTACTAACTGGAATGTATAAGTCAAACAGGAAGTAACAACTCGAAACAAGTAACATAGAAAGAAGAAGGCACGACATGACCCCTCGTTCATAACCTCAAAATCACACGGCACAGAATACCCTCTCGTGCATAAATAATAATGACTCGACACGGAATGTCCCCTCGTGCATCAATAATCATCAATCGGCACGGAATGTCCCCTCGTGCATAAATAATAATCATCGGCACAAAATGTTCCCTCGTGTATAAAATAATAATCATCGGCACAGAATGTCTCCTCGTGCATAAATAATAATGAATTGGCACGGAATGTCCCCTCGTGCCTCAATAATAATCAATCGGCACGAAATGTTCCCTCGTGCATGATGAGTATAAAAATAACAATTGATATGAAAGTTTAACAATAAGACATTTCAAATGTACAGAAATAATCAACAAAATTCTATTGTCCCGGCAAAGGACTCAGCTATAACAAATCTCACTCAGAAGCATAATGTCAACAGTAAAACCCTCAACCGAACACATAATCAAGAACTTTCTACGTCATGAAGTAACCTCAAGGTACCACTTCCAAGGTTCCCAACAATTCACAACATGGAGAATATCGAAGAACATTAAATAACTCATGAAAATTCGACTCACCGACATGCTTGACCACAATATATAGGTACCCGTCACCTCACCTATACGTTGGTCATGAATTGCACATAGCAAATAAGACTCTATACCTGTTCCCTCAAGCTAAGGTTGGGCCAAACACTTACCTCGGCTCCAAGAATGCAAGTAAAGCCTCAATCACGACCTTTCCTCTTGAATCCGACTCCGAAACGATAATATCTAGACATAATTGACTTAATAACATCAATAACTATTCAATAACTCAATCCCAAAGCCTAATTATACATTTCCCAAAAATTCATCCAAAAATACCAAAATTCGACCCCGGGCCCGCTTGGTCCAAACTCGAGGTTCGGACCAAAACCCGATTACCTATTCCCCCACGAACACGAATATACAATTTATTTTGAAATCCGACCCCAAAATGAGGTTGAATTCCCAAAATTTTCAAAAGTCCTAACTCTACCCAAAACCTCTAATTTCTACCTTTGATTTCATGTTATTAGACCTAGAATCTAGTGATTGATGAAGGAAAATGTAAGAAATTAGAGTTAAGAACACTTACCTATAAAGCTATGGTGGAATGGTCTCCTAAGAATCGCCCAAGAAGAGTGGAGAAGAAGAAAATGGTGAAAGAATGTGAACATCCCGTATGGTATTCTGTTTTTGAACATTAAAATCACTGGGTGAATTTGGCTATCGCGATCGCGAAGTGAAGACTGCAATCACAGAGAGACAGGACGTGGACCCACGCGATCGCGGACAAGTTGGTGCGACCGCAGAAGAAAAAATACCCAGCCCCCTCCCCAGCTCTCCTATACTTTATGCGATCACGGAAGTACCTAGGCGATCGCATAGAGTTACAGAAACCCACCATCACACTACATTACGCGATTGCGGGGCAACCTATGCGATCGCATAGTGTAAATATCTCGGACACCAGAAACAACATATCCACACCAGATTTTTCCACCTTTTAGCACCCCGAAACCTACTCGAAACTCACCCGAGCCCTCGGGGCTCAAAACCAAATAGACACACGACTTCAAAATCATCCTACGAACTTATTCGAGTAATATAACCACCAAAATAACATCAAAAACAATGAATTAAACTCCAAAATCTATAGAATTTTCTCAAACTTCATAAACTTCTAAATTCTCCAATTTTGATCCGAAACACGTCAAACATAGTCTGTTTCTTACAAAATTTTACAGATAACTCACATGACACATATTGAACCAGTTCCGGTCTCCGGAACCAATATATGGGCTCGGTAACACAAATTTCACATCAAAGTTCATTTTCAAAAGTCTTTATTATTTTCAGAAAACAAATTTCTTTAAAAATTTATTTCTCGGACTTGGGACCTTGGAATTCGATTCCGGGCATATGCCCAGGTCCCATATTTTTCTATGGACCCTCCGGGACCGTCAAATCACGGGTCCGAGTCCATTTACCAAAAATGTTGACCTAAGTCCACTTTATTCAATTAATTATCATAAATTCAACTGTTTAACACATTTCTACATAAAGGCTTCCCGTCTACGCGCCCGGGCTATGCACGCAAATCGAGGTGAGATTAACGGAGGCTTTCAGGGCCTCGGAACACAGTTTTAGCTAAATTCACACAGGATGACATTTTGGGTCATCACAATCTCCACCTCTAAAACAACCGTTCATCCTCGAACAGACATAGAAAGGTACCTGAATCGAGGAAAAGCTGGGGATATCGGATCTGCATATCGGGCTCGGACTCCCAAGTAGGTGACTCAACAGGCTGACCTCTCCACTCAACACGAACCGAAGGATAACTCTTCGATCTCAACTGTCCCACCTGCCGGTCTAATATGGCTACCGACTCCTCCTCATAAGACAAATCCTTGTCCAACTGAACACCACTGAAGTCAAGTACATGAGATGGATCCGCAATATACCTCCGGAGCATAGATACGTGAAATACCGGATGCACGGCTAGGCAAGTCTGTAGGCCACCTCTCCTACCTTATCCAGTACCTCAAATGGACCAATGTACCTAGGGATCAACTTGAACTTCTTCCCGAATCTCATCACGCCCTTCATGGGCGACAACCGAAGAAATAGTCGGTCTCCTATCATAAATGCCAAATCTCGAACTCTGCGATCCGCATAACTCTTCTGCCTGGACTGAGCTGTACGAAGTCTATCCTGAATGATTTTCACCTTTTCCAAGGCATCCTGGACTAACTCAGAACCCAACAATCTAGCCTCTCCCGGCTCAAACCATCTGACTGGAGACCGACACCGCCTACCATACAACGCCTCATACGGAGCCATCTGAATGCTTGACTGATAGCTGTTGTTGTAGGCAAACTCAGCTAAAGGCAAGAACTGGTCCCATGAACCACCAAAGTTAATGATACAAGCTTGCAACATATCCTCCAAATCTGAATAGTATGCTCGGGCTGCTCGTCCGTCTAAGGATGAAATATTGTGCTCAAATCAATTTGTGTGCCCAAATCTTGCTGAAGTACTCTCCAAAAATGGGAGGTAAACTGAGTACCTCAGTCTGATATAATGGATATGGGCACACCATGCAGTCTAACAATCTCTCTCATATAGATCCTTGCCAACTTCTTTGCTGAATACGAAACTGATACTGGGATGAAGTGCGCTGACTTGGTCAGCCTATCCACAACACCCATACTGCATCAAACATCCTCTGAGTCCGTGGGAGTCCAACTACAAAGTCCATGGTGATACACTCCCACTTCCACTCGGGAAGCTGAATCTGCTGCATCAAACCACCGGGTCTCTGGTGCACTTAACCTGCTGACAGTTCAAGCACCGAGCTACATAAGCTACAATATCCTTCTTCATCCTCCGCCACCAATAATGCTGCCGCAAGTCCTGATACATATTTGCGGCGCCCGGATGAATAGAATACCGGGAACTATGGGCCTCCTGAAGTATCAAGTCACGAATACCATCCACATCAGGTACACAAATCCGACCTTGCATCCTCAAACTCCCTCATCATCAACCGTAACCTGCTTGGCATCTCCGTGCCTGACTCTATCTCTAAGAACACATAAATGGCGATCATCATACTGCCTGGCCCGAATAGGTCATACAGTGAAGAACGGGCCACGGTATGGGACAATACACTGCCAGTCTCAAAAACCTCCAATCTCACAAATCGGTTGGCTAAAGCCTGAACATCCAAAGCAAGAGGTCGCTCTCCGACTGATAAATAGGCAAGACTACCCATACTGACTGACTACCGGATCAAAGCATCGGCCACCATATTGGCCTTCCCCAGATGATAAATAATGGTAACATCATAATACTTCAGCAAATCTAACCATCTCCTCTTCCTCATATTCAACTCCTTCTGTTTGAACAGATACTGTAAGCTCTTATGATCCGTGAACACCTCACATGGCACACCATACAAATAATGGCTCCAACTCTTCAATGCATGCACAATCGCTGGTAACTCCAAGTCATGAACTGGATAGATCTTCTCATGAAACTTCAACTGACGAGAAGCATAGGCTATAACCTTGTCATCCTGCATCAACACTGCACCAAGCCCAACCGGTGAAGCATCACAATACACGGTATACGGTCCTGAACCTGTGGGCAGAACTAACACTGGTGCCATGGTCAAGGCTGTCTTGAGCTTCTGAAAGCTCACCTCACACTCATCAGACCACCTAAACTGAGCACTCTCCTGAGTCAACCTGGTTATCGGGGCTGCAATGGATGAAAAGCCCTCCACAAACCGGCGATAATAACCTGCTAAGACCAAGAAACTCCGGATCTCTGTAGATGAGGTGGGTCTAGGCTAATCTCTGACTACTGAAATCTTCTTGGGATCCAACTGAACACCTTCTGACGATACCACATGGCCTAGAAATGAAACTGAGCTCAACCAGAACTCACACTTGGAAAATTTGGCATACAACTGACTATCCCTCAAAGTTTGGAGGACGACTCTAAGGTGCTGCTCATGCTCCTCTCGTATGCGAGAGAATATCAATTTATCATCAATGAAAACAATAACGAACGAGTCCAAATAAGTCCTGAACACTCGGTTCATCAACTCCATAAAAGCAGCGGGGGCATTTGTCAGCCCAAATGACATCATTAAGAACTCATAATGCCCATAACGAGTGCGAAAGGCTGTCTTAGGGACATCAGACGCCCTAATCCTCAGATGATGGTAACCAGATCTCAATTCAATCTTGGAAAACACTGAAGTACCCTGAAGCTGGTCGAATAAATCATCAATCCTCGGCAAAGGATACTTGTTCTTAATAGTAACCTTATTCAACTGTCGGTAGTAAATACACATCCTCATCGAGCCATATTTCTTTTTGACAAACAATACTAGAGCACCCCAAGGAGAAACACTAGGCCTAATAAAGCCTTTATCCAACAAATCCTGCAACTGATCCTTCAACTCCTTAAACTCTGGCGGGGCCATACGATACATCGGAGTAGAAATAGGCTGGGTGCCCTGAGCTACCTCAATACAAAAATCAATATCTCTGTCGGGTGGCATACCCGGCAGGTCAGTAGGGAATACCTATGGAAACTCACGAACCACAGGCACAGACTCCAGGGAAGGAACCTCGGTGCTAGAATCATGAACATAGGCCAGATAGGCCAAACAACCCTTCTCGACCATGCGCCGAGCCTTCATATAAGAAATAAATCTACCAGAAGAATGACTAGGAGTCCCCCTCCATTCCAAACGAGGTACCCCTGGCAAGGTCAAGGTCACTGTCTTGGCATGACAGTCCAGGATAGCATAATAGGGGGATAACCAATCCATCCCCAATATAACATCAAAGTCAACCATATCAAGAAGCAAAAGATCAACCTGAGTCTCCAGACCACCAATAACTACTAGGCAAGCACGGTAGACTCGATCTACCACTATAGAATCACCCACCAGTGCAGACACATGCACAACAGTACTCAAGGAATCTCAAGGCATACTCAAATAAGGGGCAAAATATGAAGACACATAGAAGAATGTAGAACCCAAATTAAATAACACTAAAGCCTCTCGGTTGCAAACTGAAACCGTACTTGTAATAACTGCATCAGAAGCCTCAGCATCAGACCTGGCAGGAAAAGCATAGCACCGGGGCTGAGCCCCTCCAATCTGAACATTTCTTGGTCGACCTACTGCGGCCTGACCTCTACCTCTCGTGGGATGTCCTCCACCTCTGGCACCCCGACCGCCACCCCTAGCAGGCTGAAGGGGTTGGGGTGCGCCTGATGCGGGAACCATGGCACGGGAACCCTAATACTGAGACCCACCAGAACCTCCCGGGCAAAACCTGGAAATATGCCCCAAACCATCACAAGAATACCAAGGCCTCTGCTGATGTGGCTGCTGACTCTGGAACTGGCCATGTCGACCCTGATAACCACCCTGGAAGCTCTGAAGCGGCGGTGCACTGATAGGTGATGGTGGTGCACTAATAGGAGCTGGCGGTGCACTGTGAGCTACCTGAAGTGCCGACTGATAGGGTCTGGGAGGATGACCTCTACCGAAAGAATCCCTTCCCCCAGATGAGGCTCCACTGAATCGACCGAAATGATGGGGCCTCTTGTCATCCCCCTGACCACCACCCTGTGACATAATCATCTCAATCCTCCTGGCCACATCCTTGAATGAAATATCAGTAGCTGACTCCTTGGCCATCTGAAGCCTGATGGGCTGAGACAAACCCTCAATAAACCTCCTCAATCTCTCACGATCAGTGGGGAGTATCATAATAGCATGCCGAGCTAGAGTGATGAACCTGGACTCGTACTGAGTGACAGACATAGATCCCTGATGGAGGTGCTCAAACTGCCTCTGAAGATCCTCCCTCTGACTAACTGGAAGGAACTTCCCCACAAATAACTCAGAGAATTGAGCCCAAGTCAATGGTGCAGACCCAGCTGGCCTGGTCAAGCAATAGTCTCTCCACCAAGTCTTGGCAGAACCCGAAAGACGAAAAATAGCAAAATCAACTCCATTGGACTCTACTATGCCCATGTTCCAAAGAACCTCATGAAAACTGTCCAAATAATCCTGGGGATCCTCTTATGGTGCACCAGTAAATGTAGTAGTGAATAACTTGATGAATCTATCCAATCTCCATAAAGCATTTGCTGACATAGCTGCTCCCTCAACTGCCGGGGCCACAATGCCCGGCTGAGCTACTCCGGCCATCTGAGGTGCTGGAGTCTGGAACTTAGGATCTAGCTGCTCTGGTGTGCGAGTAGCAGGAGTCTGGGTCCCTCCCCAAGCCTGAGAGATGGCTGGTGCAGTAGGAAGAAGACCAGACTGAGCCACACTCTGTATGAGTCCCACTAAGCGGACTAGAGCGTCCTGAAGCACTGGGGTGGCAATGAAACCCTCTGGAACTTGAGCTGGTCCAACTGGAACTGTCTGAGTAGGAACCTCACCGGCAAAGTCTAGCTGTTATTCCTAACTTTGCAGCCTCTGGGGGATAAGTACAGACGTCTCCGTACCGATCCCTCAGACTCTACCAAGCTTGTACGTGAGTTGTGAGACCTAAGCAACCTAGTGCTCTGATATCACTTGTCACGACCTGAAATCCCATCTTCAGGCCGTAATGGTGCAGAACGTTGCACCCGCTAGGCAATCCAACGTGTTAAATGAATTGATTTATTAACAAGAGAAAATAACAAACACTGACTAGATAATTGAGATAACGTGCGGAAGCTTTAACAAAATCTAATAACCATAGCTAATAACGAAGGAATCCCTTTAAGTACAAAACCCAGAAATGAAGTCACAACCTCACGAACCAGTCTAAGATTTAGCTAAAAACAACAGTTTGAAATAAATGATATATCTTTCTTGAAACACATATATGAGAGAATGATAGATAGACAGTGACGCCGAGATCCATGAACACCTGCGAAACTACCTCGGTGTCGTCTGGAATGGACTGAAGGACAATCCCCCTAACGATGTCCACTGGGTCCAGCTGCATAATCTGCACAACATAAAGAAGTGCAAGTGTAGAATCAGTACAACCGACCCCATGTACTGAGTAAGTGCCGAGCCTAACCTCGACGAAGTAGTAACGAGTTTAGGACACGACAACAAATTGTACATGTGCAGTTCAATAGTATAGCAGAAAATAAATAAGAATATAGTTACGGGGAAGAACATGCTGGGGATAAGAGGGGCAACAATTGCTAAAACAGTAGAATCAAGTACTAACTGGAATGTATAAGTAAAATAGGAAGTAACAACTCGAAACAAGTAACTTAGACAGGAGAAGGCACGACATGACTCCTCGTGCATAGCCTCAAAATCACACGGCACAGAATGCCCCCTCGTGCATAAATAATAATGACTCGGCATAGAATATCCGCTCGTGCATCAATAATAATCAATCTACATGGAATGTCCCCTCGTGCATAAATAATAATCATCGGCACAGAATGTTTCCTCGTGACAAAATAATAATCATCGGCACAGAATGTTCCCTCGTGTATAAATAATAATGACTCGGCACAGAATGTCCCTCGTGCATCAATAATAATCAATCGGCACGAAATGTTCCCTCGTGCATGATGAGTATTAAAACAACAATTGATATGAAAGCTTAACAATACGACATTTCAAATGTACAGAAATAATCAACAAAATTCTGTTGTCCCGGCAAAGGACTCAGCTATAACCAATCTCACTCAGAAGCATAATGTCAACAGTAAATCCCTCAACCGAACACATAATCAAGAACTTTCTACGTCATGAAGTAACCTCAAGGTACCACTTCCAAGGTTCCCAACAATTCACAACATGGAGAATATCAAAGAACATTAAATAACTCATCAAAATTCGACTCACGGACATGCTTGACCACAACATATAGGTACCCGTCACCTCACCTATACGTTGGACATGAATTGCACATAGAAAATAAGACTCTATACCTATTTCCTCAAGCTAAGGTTAGGCCAAACACTTACCTCGGCTCCAAGAATGCAAGTAAAGCCTCAATCACGGCCTTTCCTCTTGAATCCGAATCCGAAACGATAATATCTAGACATAATTGACTTAATAACATCAATAATTATTCAATAACTCAATCCCAAAGCCTAATTATACATTTCCCATAATTCATCAAAAAATACCAAAATTCGACCCTTGGCCCGCTTGGTCCAAACTCGAGGTTCGGACCAAAAACCGATTACCCATTCCCCCACGAACACGAATATACAATTTATTTTGAAATCCGACCCCAAAATGAGGTTGAATTCCCAAAATTTCCAAAAGCCCTAACTCTACCTAAAACCCCCAATTTCTACCTTTGATTTCATGTTATTAGACCAAGAATCTAGTGATTAATGAAGGAAAATGGAAGAAATTAGAGTTAAGAACACTTACCTATGAAGCTATGGTGGAATGTCTCCTAAGAATTTCCCAAGAAGAGTGGAGAAGAAGAAAATGGTGAAAGAATGTGAAAATCTCGTATGGTATTCTGTTTTTGAACATTAAAATCACTAGGCGAATTTCGCTATCGCGATCGCGACAGGTACCCTGTGGTCGCGTAGAGTAATGGACCTTAGACTTACGCGATCGCAAAGTGAAGGCTGTGATCGCAGAGAGACTGGACGTGGACCCACGCGATCGCGGACAGGTTGGTGTGACCGCAGAAGGAAAAATACCCAGCCCCCTCCCCAGCTCTCCTATACTCTATGCGATCGCGGAAATAGCTATGCGATCACATAGAGTCACAAAAACCCCCTCCCCCTCACACTACACTACGCGATCGCGGGGCAACCTATGCGATCACATAGTGTAAATATCTGGGACACCAGAAACAACATATTCACACCAGATTTTTCCACCTTTTAGCACCCCGACACTTATCCGAAACTCACCCGAGCCCTCGGGGCTCAAAACCAAATATACACACGACTTCAAAATTATCCTACGAACTTATTCGAGTAATATAACCACCAAAATAACATAAAAAACAATGAATTAAACTCCAAAATCTATAGAATTTTCTCAAACTTATAAACTTCTAAATTCTCCAATTTTGATCCGAAACATGTCAAACCAAGTCCGTTTCTTACCAAATTTTACAGATAACTCACATGACACATATTGAACCTGTTCTGGGCTCCGGAACAAATATACGGGCTCGGTAACACAGATTTCACATCAAAGTTCATTTTCAAAAGTCTTTATTATTTTCAGAAAACAATTTTCTTTAAAAATTCATTTCTCAGACTTGGGACCTCGGAATTCGATTCCGGGCATACGCCCAGGTCTCATATTTTCCTACGGACCCTCCGGGACTGTTAAATCATGGGTTCGGGTCCGTTTACCAAGAATGTTGACCCAAGTCAACTTTATTCAATTAATTATCATAAATTCAACTATTTAGCACATTTTCACATAAAGGTTTTCCGGCTACGCGCCCAGGATGTGCGCGTACATCGAGGTGAGATTAACGGAGGCTTTCGGGGCCTCGAAACATAGTTTTAGCTAAATTACACAGGATGACCGTTTGGGTCATCACAATAACATACAAGAATAACAACTTACCAACAAAGTTAGCAGAATTCATAAGAGTGGGATTTAGAGGTGGAATCAACATAAACATGAGGATGTTGTAGTAACATCATCATCGAGGAGAATTAATGTTGTGTGAGACCAGGAACCATTGAAACATTACCAGATTCAGAAGGTTTGATAGACTTAGAACCCATATTAGAAGCCACAATAGCAGGGGGCCAGGAGAATTCACTTCAACATGAGCTGTAGTCTTTCTACTGCCAGATCCCTTTGTAAATTTAAAATTAGAAGGATATCCATGCAACTTATAACACTTATCAATAGTGTGACCTGGTTTCTTACAGTACTTGCACATAGGTGATTTCTGAGCATCAAAATTGACTTTGGAATCCCTATTTAGATACCCCAGCATTGAAAGAAGCAGATGTAGGGAGAAATTGAGGAGAGGTACAAACCTGCCTCTGCTTCTCATCTGAAAACAAGATATTGTAGACAATGCTTACATAAGGAAATGGTTTAACCATAACAATGTTACTCCTAGTCTTCACATATGTATCATTGAGGCCCATCAAAAACCGATACACCTTTTGAACATCATCTCATCCTTCTGATAATCAGACTCAAAACCATAGTTGTTGTAATACCTGACTCTACTAATTGACAAAGCATCAATCTCATCCCATAATTGCTTTATCTGATTAAAATAAGAGGCAATATCAAGTGAGCCTTGAGCGTTGTGAGCTAGGTCCTTTTAAGCTCAAATACTCTTGCAACATTTGCCTGACCGTATCTTTCCTCCAACTCACTCCAAATATCTTTGGCAAGTTCAGATTACTCAACATTACGAGCAATGTCTTTGGACAAAGAGTTGGTTAACCATGAGACGACTAAATCACCTCTGGCACTGTCACGCCAAGGGAGAACTTTCAGGAGGTTTAACTGAGGATCCATTTATGAAATCCAATTTATTCCTAACATACAAAATTACAAGGATAAATCGTCTCCAACTCCCATACACAGTGCCTGTAAACACGTAATTTTTGACCCGCACATTAAAATTATCGTTAGTATTCGTAATGTTTTTAATATTTATTTGAGTATATAGATTAATTAATCCAGGTGTGATTAAAGCTACCGTGCTAAAACCACATAATCCGGGAGTGCCTCACACCTTCTCTCGGGTTAATAGAATTCCTTATCCGGTCTTCGGTGTTCGAAGACCATAAATAAGAGACAAATTTCCTCGATTTGGAATTTAAATAAATCGGTGACTTGGGACACCATAAATTATCCCAAGTGGCGAATTCTGAATAAATAAATAATCTCATTTCGAATAATGTCACTTAATTGGAAAACTCCCAGCCCTCGGAAAAAAGGAGGTGTGACAGCTCTAGCGACTCTACTGGGGACCGAACCCAGAATCTCTAGTTAGGTTTCAAAATTCAAGCTTGTAATGTAATCTGTACTTGGATTTATTGTTAGTTGATATTACTATATTTGTGGGCCTAATGTGCTAATTGCCGCTCATTTACCGCTTTCATATTATTTGAATTGTATTAAGCTGTCTTCTTACGCCTACCTTCCGAGTATACTACAAATATGGTGCACACATACGTGTGGACCACTTTTTTATTAGAGACGTACCAAATAGAACGAGGCTGGATCAACAATTAGGCCGGTTAAATTTTTGTGCTCCTGGTACATTTCCCCCACCTCGGCTCGAGCTGTTCTCTTGGGTAAGCCATGTCTAGAACACACCTCCAGATTTAAACCTAGAATAACATAGCCTCATGCAGGATCCCTAGTAGGAACGTTTGTTTGCATCACATGCATTTGACTTTGGGACTCAACATAGGGGTTGGATCCGTCTAGGACAAATGTACCCGAAATAAAAGACCATACTGATGCATCTTACGTGATATTTGTGCATTTATTTGTTTCAGCTTGAATGTTGAACGGTTAGGGAAAAAAATCAAGAGAAAAACCAAGAGTGAGGTAGAAGAGAGAAAATTATCCGATTCTAAAAACCCCGGTATTTGGAAAAAGTCCTGAAACTCTACCGAAATATTTGAAAAAATTAAAAAATGAATGAAAAATGAGTCAATATCATGTTCTCCCATTTATGTCAAAATTGACCAAACTACGCGGGTCTGATTCTCATCGGATGTGAGATACGTAGGCAAACCTCATCGGTTTCGGCCCACAATTTTTAAAAATTCAAAAATATTTTTCTTTAATTCCTTCTTTAGAAGTCTTTCCTTAAAAAATCCCAAACAAAAAAAATATTAAAAGCAAAAATATTTTCTTTCTATTTAGAAGTATTTCATTCGAAAAAGAAAATCAAATCAAAATTCAAATTTTTTTCCCTTCTTTAGAAGTCTTTCTCCAAAAAAATAAAATAAAAAATCGAAATTCAAAGAAAAATATTTTTTCTTCTTCTTTAGAAGTCTTTCTTTTCAAAAATTCTCAACCAAAAAATAAAGTCAAATTCTAAAATATTTTCTTTCTTCTTTATAAGTCTTTCTTTCAAAAACTAAAATTAAAAAAATTCAAAATCCAAAAAAAAGAGTTAGTTTATTTCCCTTTTTCATAATCTTCCCGAACTATGCAAGATCTAATTCATGTTCCAACATGATATGTAGGCAACCCACATCAGGTTCGATCTAATGGTTTTTAGAAAAAAAAACAAAAAAAAAAAAGGAGAAAAGAAAGAAGAAAAAAAAGAGAAAAGGAAAAAAGAAAGAGAGAGTTTATGCTAACATGTTTGTTGTTTTGAAATAAACCTGGTTAAAGGTGGTCGGTTTGTTGGTTTGCTATAACGAGTCCAGAATCCCTCAGAAATAAAAGTATCTTCTCAACTGAAGGAATAAGAACCACTATTGTTGGACCAACTAAGGTCGCAAAAAGGCAAGTAGACAAGTCGGTGATAAAAATGGAGGCAAAGTTGGCTGACTTCTACTAGTTTTGAGCTACAAGACATTGCTGCTTGGATGATATGTGATGATAGGGAGACGTGATAATTCATCCAAGTCCTTTGGAAAATTAGCTACCGTGAAAGTTCTCATGCTGTAAGTCCTACAATCCGATAGCCAATATGGGGAGCGGTTGATCAAAATTCAACATTTGAGCGCTGAATCCATAACAATAAAAATGGTTGAATGCCGCAGTAATGCTGATGTGAAAGTTTGTGGTTAAGATGTCCCTTAGTAACTGGAAAGTCACTCCTCTTTTAACCATGAGTCGTATTTTCATCTTCTTTTTATGTTATCGGACCCTGCTATCTTTTATTCAATGAAAAACAGTCAGTCATTTTGTGCATAGTTCTTTTCACGCTAGTTCTAGTGACGTGACATGACATGCATGCAGAATTTTTGGCCAGATCTTAGAAAACTAATTTAGTCGTGAAATGGATTAGTGAGAAAGAGACACTTTTGAAGATGAATAAAGACATGAAACATTTGGAAAATAAGCATGTTTTACATGAAACCAAAGCAGTCATGGTCATGGAAGTTAAGGATCTCTATCCCTTTTGAATCATTGAGAAGATCAGGCTTAAGGATGATCAGACGAGTTGAAGTATGTTTAGCACTAAGAGATAGAAAGTGTTTTTCAAAAGAAGGTGTATTCTAGACAATTTTAAATGGGATCAGTTTAGTGGCAAAATGCATCTTCAACATCAAGACAAAATCCAAGAAAAGGTCACCCAAATTGACAAGGGTCATTCACAGTGATGAAAGTATTGCTCATACATCTTTACACAGAAAAAGACCTAAAAAGCAACATGTCCATCAATGTCGTGATTGTGAAGGGATAACATGATTGGCATTCTCGAGGCTAGGAGGCCCTTTTTCTGCTACCCAAACACTTTTTACCCTTTGTTTCCTCTTTTGAGCTCAAATTATTTTTATTGATCACCCTCTCTTGGAATCAAGTCTAGAGTCAGAAAAAATGAATGAAAAAATGAAAAGCAAAGCCCATGATCCAAGAGTACTAACTGGGGTAATTCTTAGAAAGTTCAAGAAAAAAATAAAGAATAGTCAAAGGTCCATTCCCCCAGAGAATAGAAGCTGGGGCAACTTGTTTTTAAAACAAAAAGAAAATAAAAAGAAGAAAGAAAGGAAAAAAAAAAGGAAAAAAAGAAGAAAAAAGAAAGACAAAGAAAAGGAAAGAAATATGAAAAAAAATAGTTAGGTAACATGTTTGAACTACGTTTGAACTGATTCTTTTTAAAAAGGATACGTAGGCAGCCTTACATGGTTCAGTCCAACCAAATAAGAGTAAAAAAAAAATTCAAAAATTCCCAGTATATGAAACGGGGGCAAAGATTTTATTTCACTTTTGAAAGAGTCGATTCCAAGAAGTTATAAGTCTACAACCCCCTCATTTTGAGCCTACTTTGAGCCTTCATGAAGTCCCTTCTTTCCAACTATCACGACCCAAATTCCCACACGGGTCGTGATGGTGCCCAACAACGGGGTTAGGCAAGCCAACATAAATTACACTAAGTGTTACCCTTCCCATGTGATTAATTTCCAAATTTTACCAGTTTTAAGCAGTTATTAACATGATATTAGCCTGTGACATAAAAATAAAGACATCTAATACATGAGGCAAAAGATAAGCATATGTATGAAAATACAACCGAAAACCCAAAATATACGCAAGTGTGTGCCAGGAACTAGTGTCACGAGTATCACGGGAAACTATCTGAATATACAAGGATAGTATATATGTACACAATCCCATGGTCTGAAAGAAATAGACGGGAAATGACAAAAGGAAACTCCAGGGTGCTGCCAGAGATCATCAGGAAGAGCAGCTCACCGCGAAGTCGAATCAACCCAAGTCAGTATCTAACGCCGGCCTGATAATCAGATGTACCAGCATCCTGACCTCTACAGTCAAGTACAGAAAAAAAAAAAAAGAAATTGCAGCATGAGTACATAATAAATATGTACCCAGTGAGTATCTCGCCCAAACTCAAAGGAGTAGTGACGAGAGGTCGACTAGATACTCACTAAGGTCTAGCAATATAATATATGACGAAATATGGCTAACAATAGGCATGGAAAAACAGTGAGCAACAAGTATATAGCAAATAACGAAAACCAGATAATAACTGAAAAGGGACAACAAGGTACCAAAAATCTTATCTTAACCAATGCCTGACACTCCAATTTTTATTAAATGACTCAAACCCAAGTGATCATACACATACCAGGACAAGACAATCGGCCGGAGTCATAAAGGTTGTCATAGGGACTGGGGTCATAAAGCTATCCCAAGATCGTGAATCATACCTGCGACTCGCGTGCCGACTCGATATAATAAGCTATCCCACGATCGTGCATCATCCCTGCGACTCGTGTGCTGACTCAATAATAATAATAAGCTATCCCACGATCACGCATCATCCCTGCAACTCGTGTGCTGACTCGATAATAATAATAAGCTATCCCACGGTCGCGCATCATCCCTGCGACTCGTGTGCTGACTCGATATCAAGTGTATATATATATATAAGTAGATGTGTGTACCAACTCAACCGTGAACTCAACAGGACTGCGTTAATACCATGAATAGCCAACTGGGATCCAAATCAAAATGTTTCACGTTTCCATAACAACTCAACAATAATTTCAACTCTAATCACATAACAAGTACAATTAAGGCACATAGTGGCATGCTCGTGAGTCCTAAATCTACCGGACATAGTAATATAGTCGCCACGTACGGACTCTCGTCACTTAGTACGTACACGGCCCCCACAACATGTATACATAGCAAACAAGGAGCCTATGGGGACATTTCCTCCTTATAAGGTTGGAAAGGAGACCCACCTCGTGACAAAACCACCCATCGGATCAAGGATGCGCCCGAATCTCCGAAATCTACCCTCGACGGCTCGCAACTAGCCAAATATAGTTCAATAACATCAATGCATGCTCAAAGCAGGGGAATTATTCTAATCTACCCAAATTTCGACATTCTTGAGAAATTCTAAAAATCTAACCCCGGGCCCACACGCTCGGATTCCGAAAATTCTCGAAGGGATCACTCACCCGAAGCCTAAGGATCAAAATTATATGATTTATACAATAATTCATAGCCTTAAATGGATAATTCTCCAAATTTTCTAAAATCCCAACTACCACCCAAAACTTAGATTTTTCTAGGAATTAGTAGAGAAGTTTCTTGAAAATTCATGAATTTAATTATTAAAAGGAGTGGAATTACTTACCTTTTGGAGGAATTGGTTGGGGGACTCCTTTCTCAAGCTCTAGGGCTCAACAATGGAGGTTAGGGGGTGAAATTATGTGAAGAAACCCGTGTTTTGAACATTAAATAGGTCTGTCTATAGGGATTCTCGCACCTGCGACTTTGGGACCGCAGGTGCCATCTCGCACCTGCGAATGGGCGACCGCAGGTGCGGTCACACCAGAAGCAGCTGCACCATCCTTGGATTTTGCTGGTTTTTTCCCCCGTGCGGGGTCTGGGAGGCCCTTGGGCCCACTCGAGCCCCTGACAAATTATACCAACAAGTCCTAAATCATATGACGGACTCGCTCGAGCTTACAGAACACTCAAAACATTGCTAAAACTCAAAATCACACCCCCAAACCCCAAGAACCAAACTTAGAAATTCTTGATTTTCTGACTTCGCTCGCGACGCGTTGAACCGACCTATACAACTCGGAATGACCTCAAATTTTGCAAGAAAGTCATAATTAACATAACGAAACTATTCCCGATCTCAGAATTCCGTTCGGACCTCGATAACACAAAAACACATCCCAAACCAAAATATGAACTTAAGGAACTTCTTATTTAGATATTGGGCACCGAAATGCCCCCGGGTCATCAGAAACCCAATCCGAACATACGCCCAAGTTCAGAATCATCACACGAAGCTAACGAAACAGACGAAACTCGATTCTGGGATCGTTTACCCAAAATGTTGACCGAAGTCAAACTTGGACTTAAAGGCCAACCTTGAGGAACCAATTGTTCCTATTGCACTCAAAACACCCCCGAATCCTGGACCACCAGCGTCACGCAAGTTATAAATCATAAAATGCCGCTATGGGAAATTTCATTTGGGGGAACGGGGTCTGATAAGACAAAATGACCGGTCGGGTCGTTACATTCTCCACCTCTTAAACAAACGTTCGTCCTCGAACGGGTCTAAAATCATACCTGAAGTGATGAATAAGTGTGGATATCTGATCCGCATGTCTTCCTCGGACTCCCAGGTCGCCTCCTCAGCTAGTTGGCCCCTCCACTTGACCTTTACGACAGAAACTCTCTTGGACCTCAACTGGCGGTCCTGTCTGTCAACAATAGCAACTGGCTCCTCCTCGTAGACCAACCTCTCATCCAGCTGAATAGTGCTGAAATTGACCACATGAGATAAGTCGGCGTGGTATCTCCGGAGCATGGATACATGGAAAATTGGGTGAACTCCTGATAAGTTGGGAGGCAAGGCTAGCTCGTAAGCAACCTCCCCAACGCGCCTCAACACCTCGAATGGACCTATAAACTTTGGGCTCAACTTGCCTTTTTCCCAAACCTCATAATACCCTTCATAGGTGAAACTTTCAACAAGACCCTATCTCCTTCCACAAATGATATATCACGCGCCCTCTGATCCGCGTAACTGTTCTGTCTGGACTGTGCTATACGGAGTCTCTCCTGAATCAACTTCACTTTCTCCAAGGCATCCCTCACCAGGTCGGTGCCATATAACTTAGCCTCGCCAGGCTCAAACCACCCGATAGGGGAACGACATCTCCGACCATACAAAGCCTCAAATGGTGCCATCTCAATGTTGTACTGATAACTATTATTGTAAGCAAACTCGGCCAAAGGCAAGATATGGTCCCACTGACCCCCGAAATCAATCACACATGCCCTGAGCATGTCCTCCAATATCTGAACTGTACGCTCTGACTGACCATCAGTCTGGGGATGAAATGTTGTGCTGAGGTCTATCTGGGTGCCCATCTCACTATGCAATGCTCTCCAGAAGTGCGAGCTGAACTGAGGGCCTCGATCTGATATGATGGACACCGGCACATCATGCAACCGGACTATCTCCCGAATGTAGATCTGGGCCAACCTCTCAGATGAATATGTAGTAGCCACTGGAATGAAATGAGCCGATTTGATCAATCTATCCACAATGACCCAAACCGCGTCAACCTTTCGCGGAGTCCGAGGCAATCCAACCACGAAGTCCATAGCAATGCACTCCCATTTCCACTCAGGAATGGGCATCTTCTGAAGTAGGCCTCCTGGCTCTGGTTCTCATACTTAACCTACTGGAAATTGAGGCACCTACTCACATACTCTACAATGTCCTTCTTCATTCTCCTTCACCAAAAATGCTGCTTCAAATCACGATACATCTTCGTAGCACCAAGGTGAATAGAATATCAAGAACTGTGCGCCTACTCTAGAATCCTCTCCCTCAGGACATCAACATTAGGAACACATAAGCGGCCCTGAAGTCTCAGAACACCATCCTCGCCAATAGTAACCTCCTTGGCCCTACCCTGAACCACTGTCTCCCGAAGCTCTGCCAAGCATGGATCATAGAACTGTCAGGCCTTAATCTCTCCCAATAACAAAGACTGAGCAACCACATGTGCCAAAACTCGATGAGGATCTGAAAGATCTAATCTCACCAAGCGATTGGCCAAGGACTGAATGTCCAAGGCTAGAGGTCTCTCCTCCGCTGCAATATAAGCCAAGCTACCCATACTCTCAGCCTTCCGGCTCAAAGCATCTGCCACCACATTAGCCTTGCCCGGGTGATAAAGAATGGTGATATCATAATCCTTCAACAACTCCAGCCATCTGCACTGCCTCAAATTAAGATCCTTCTGTTTAAATAAGTGCTGCAAGCTGTATTGGTCGGTATAGACCTCACAGGAATCTCCATACAAATAGTGCCTCCAGATCTTAAGAGCATGAACAATCACCGCCAACTCCAAATCGTGCATAGGGTAATTCTTCTCATGAATCTTCCGCTGGCGTGAAGCATAAGAAATAACTCTCCCCTCCTGCATCAATGCGCACCCCAAGCCAACGCGTGAAGCGTCGCAATACACCGTGTACCTCGCAGAACCGGATGGCAATACTAGAACTGGCGCTGAGGTCAATGCTGTCTTGAGCTTCTCAAAGCTCGCCTCACACTCGTCAGACCATTGAAATGGGGCATTATTATGAGTCAATCTAGTCAATAGAGCTGCAATATAAGAGAAACCCTCCACAAATCGGCGATAATAACCTGCTAGGCCCAAAAAGCTCCCGGTCTCAGTAGCTGAAGTAGGACGCGACCAACTCTGAACTGCCTCGATCTTCTGAGGATCAACCTTGATACCCTCTCCGGATACCACATGCCCCAAAAATGCCATGGAATCCACCAAAACTCACACTTGGAGAACTTGGCATATAGCTTCTGCTCTCGCAAGGTCTGGAGCACAACTCTCAAATGCTGCTCGTGCTCCCCCAGGCTACGGGAATAAATCAAAATGTCATCAATGAAGACAATGACGAAAGAATAAATATACGGCCTGAACACCCTATTCATCAAGTCCATAAAGGCTGCTGGTGAGTTGGTCAAGCCAAAGGACATCACCATGAACTCATAATGGCCATATCTCGTATGAAAAGCAGTCTTCAGAACATCTGAAGCCCGCTGATCTCAAGTCAATCTTAAAAAACACACGAGCACCCTGCAACTGGTCAAACAAATCATCGATGCGCGGCAAGGGATACTTGTTCTTAATGCTAACCTTGTTCAACTGTCGGTAATCAATACACATCCGCATAGATCCATCCTTCTTCTTCACAAATAGAACTGGAGAACCCCACGATGACACACTCGGTTTGATGAACCCCTTAGTTAACAAATCCTTAAGCTGCTCCTTCAACTCCTTCAGCTCTTTCGGAGCCATACGATACAGAGGAATAGATATAGGCTGAGTATCTAGGGCTAAATCAATGCAGAAATCACTATCACGGCCCGGAGGCATGCCCGGAAGATCCGAAGGAAATACATCAGCATACTCTCGAACAACTGGCACAGAATCAATCTTCGGAGACTCGGCGGTGGTGTCCCGCACATAAGCCAAATAGGCTAGACAGCCCTTCTCAACCATATGTCGAGCCTTCAGGAATGAAATCGAGCATGGAAATCGGTGGTGGTGTCCCGCACATTAACTCAGGCATGGATAAAGTAACTGTCTTGGCATGAAAATCGAGCACGACATGATAAGGAGATAGCCAATCCATGCCTAGAATAACCTCAAAATCAACCATGTCGAGCAATAAAAGGTCAGCTCTGGTCTCAAACTCACAGAAGGTGATCACACAAGCCCGATACACCCGTTATACCACCACAGAGTCGCCCACAGGAGTGGACACATATATAGGAGATCCCAAAGACTCTCGAGAGATATCCAGAAAAGGAGAAAATAAGGCTGAAACATATGAATAAGTGGATCCTGCATCAAACAATACTGAAGCCTCTCTACCACATACTGAGATAATACCTGTGATCACGACGTCTGAGGCTACTGCATCTGATTTGGCCGGAAAGGCATAAAACCTGGCTGGAGCACCTGAAGGCTGAGCTTCCCTAGAACAAGCTGGAGCTGACTGACCCCCTCCGGACTGGCCTCCCCTTCTAGGACAACCCCTGCCAACCTGACCCCTACCTCTAGGTGGTCGAACTGCTGGTGCTGAACCCGCGGGCTGGTGACTCTGCTGCACGGCCTTGGCCCGATAGTTGGGACAATTTTTCCTGATATGGCCTAAGCTCCCACACTCGAAGCATCTCATAAATGATACATCCTGATGACCCGAAGAAGAATCCTGAATAGCCGTAGGGCGATGAGAGCCCTCAGGCATAACACTAAAATAAGGATCGAAAGATCTCTGATGACTGGAATGACCATTGGGAAAACCCTGAATAGCTAGAGGTCGATAGGAGCACTCTAGCATGGCACTGAACTGGGGCCTAACTGGGACACCTCCGGGAGGTGGTGGAGGTGCTACATATGAAGGCTTGCTGGACCGACCGCCTCCAAACTGACCCCTGCCCCTAGCTGGAGCACTTCTGGAATCACCGGCAAATCTGGCCCTCTTGTTCTGCTGACCCTGCTGACTGCTCCTCATCCGGTATCCTTCAGCTCCTCCCTCTCAGAGGGTGGAATATATCTATCCAAGAACATCTGCCTGAACTGCCCCCAAGTGATAGTAGGAGAATCTGTCGGCCTGCTGAGGATATAAGACTGCCACCACCTGCGAGCTCTGCTCTCTAACTAGAATGCAGTGAAATCCACTCCATGGGACGCTAGGATCCCCATGTTGTGCAGTCTATCCCTGCACCTATCAATGAAATCCTGGGCATCCTCACCTCTCTCACCCCCGAAGACTGTAGGGCGTAAGCGAGTCCATCTATCTAACATCTTACGCTGGTCACCACCCACAACTGGTCTGGGCTCCGGTGCTGCTGCTACAGACTGGGCATCATCCACGGGCGGTGTACCCGGGGTGGGATGTAATGCTTCTGTCGAACCTGTGGCCTGGGAAGTAGGGGTATGGGCTCCCCCTCCCGCATGTGAAGTGACAGGGTCTGCTGGAAATAAACCAACCTGGGACATGGTGTCCATGAGTCTCATCATACGGCCCATGGCTGCCTGAAATCCCGGCGCCGTCATAAAGTCTACGGGTGCCGGATCTACTGGGGGAACCTCATCCTGCTCCTCTAAAATAGGGTCCTCTGGCGGTGGGACCTGTATAGCTATGGGACGCCCTCGTCTTCTACCACGGGCAAGTGCCCTACCCCTACCCCTACCACGGCCTCAAGCGGCGGGGGCGGCACCCTCTCCCCGATCAGGAACATGAGATGCACGCGTCCTCACCATCTGTGAGAGAATAGAAGAATGAATTCAGCAAATCATAGGCCACACGATAGAGTAAGAACAAGTAGAGGTTTCCTAACACCCTATAGCCTCCTGAAGATAAATACAGACGTCTCCGTACCAATCCGCAAGACTCTACTTGGTTCGCCCGGGACTCGTGAGACTTACGTGAACCTAGTGCTCTGATACCACGTTGTCATGTTCCAAATTCCCACACGGGTCGTGATGGCGCCCAACAACGGGGTTAGGCAAGCCAACATAAATTACACTAAGTGTTACCCTTCCAATGTGATTAATTATTCCAACTTTTACCAGTTTTAAGCATTTATTAACATGATATTAGCCCGTGACATAAAAATAAAGACATCTGATACATGAGCCAAAAGATAAGCATATGTATGAAAATACAACCCAAAACCCAAAATATACGCAAGTGTGTGCCAGGAACTAGTGTCACGAGTCTCACGGGCAACTATCTGAATATACAAGGATAACATATATGTACACAATCCCATGGTCTGAAAGAAATAGACGGGAAATGACAAAAGGAAACTCCAGGGTGCTGCGAGAGATCATCAGGAAGAGCAGCTCACCGCGAAATCGACTCAACCCAAGTCAGTATCTAACGCCGGCCTGATAATCAGATGTACCAGCCTCCTGACCTGTACAATCAAGTACAGAAAAAAAAGAAAGAAAGTGCAGCACGAGTACATAATAAATATGTACCCAGTGAGTATCCCGCCCAAACTCGAAGGAGTACTGACGAGAGGTCGACTAGATACTCACTAAGGTCCAGCAATATAATATATGACGAAATATGGCTAAAACAATAGGCATGGAAAAACAGTGAGCAACAAGTATATAGAAAATAACAAAAACCAGATAATAACTGAAAAAGGACAACAAGGTACCAAAAATCTTCTCTTAACCAATGCCTGACACTCCAATTTTTATTAAATGACTCAAACTCAAGTGATCATACACATACCAGGACAAGACAACCGACCATAGTCATAAAGGTGGTCATAGGGACTGGGTTCATAAAGCTATCCCACGATCGCGAATGATACCTGTGACTCGCGTGCTGACTCGATATAATAAGCTATCGCACGATCGCGCATAATCCTTGCGACTCGTGTGCTGACTCGATAATAATAATAATATATCCTACGATCGCGCATCATCCCTGCGACTCGTGTGCTGACTCTATAATAATAATAATAATAATCTATCCCACGGTCGCGCATCATCCCTGCGACTCGTGTGCTGACTCGATATCAAGTGTATATATATATAAGTACATGTGTGTACCAACTCAACAGGACTGCGTCACTACCACGAATAGCCAACTGGGATCCAAATCAAAATGTTTCATGTTTCCATAACAACTCAACAATAATTTCAACTCTCATCACAAAACAGGTACAATTAAGGCACATAGTGGCATGCTCAAGATTCCTAAAGTTACCCGACATAGTAATATAGTCGCCACGTACGGACTTTCGTCACTTGGTATGTACGCGGCCCCCACAACATGTATACATAGCAAATAAGGAACCTTTGGGGACATTTCCCCCTTACACGGTTGGAAAGGATACTCACCTCATGAAGAAACCATCCCTCGGATCAAGGATGCGCCCGAATCTCCGAAATCTACCCTCAACGGCTCGCAACTAGACAAATATAGTTCAATAACATCAATGCATGCTCAAACAGAGGAATTATTCTAATCTACCCAAATTTCGACATTTGAGAAATTCTAAAAATCCAACCCCAGGCCCACACGCTCGGATTCCGAAAATTGTCGAAGGGATCACTCATCCGAAGCCTAAGGATCAAAATTATATGATTTATACAAGAATTCATAGCCTTAAATGGATAATTCTCCAAATTTTCTAAAATCCCAACTACCAATTTTTCTAGGAATTAGTAGAGAATATTCTTGACAATTCATGAATTTAATTATTACAAGGAGTGGAATTACTTACCTCTTGGAGGAATTGGTTGAACGACTTCTCTCTCAAGCTCTAGGGCTCAACAATGGAGGTTAGGGGGTGAAATTATGTGAAGAAACCCGTGTTTTGGACATTAAATAGGTTTGTCTACAGGTATTCTCGCACCTGCGACTTTGGGACCGCAGGTGCGGTATCGCACCCGTGAATGGGAGACCGCAGGTGCGTTCACACCAGAAACAGCTGCACCAGCCTTGGATTTTGCTTGTTTTTGGCCCCGTGCGGGGTTCGAGAGGCCCCTGGGCCCACCCGAGCCCCTTATAAATTATACCAATAAGTCCCAAATCATATGACGGACTCGATCGAGCTTACAGAACACTCAAAAAATCGCTTAAACTCAAAATCACACCCCCAAACACCAAGAACCAAACTTAGAAATTTTCATTTTTCTAGACTTCGCTCGCGACGCGTCGAACCGACCTATACAACTCGGAATGACCTCAAATTTTGCAGGCAAGTCATAATTAACATAACGGAACTATTCTCGGTCTCGGAATTCCATTCGGACCTCGATAACACAAAAACACGTCCTAAACCAAAATATGAACTTAAGGAACTTCTTATTTCATTATTGGGTGCCGAAATGCCCCCGGGTCATCAGAAACCCAATCTGAACATACGCCCAAGTCCGAAATCATCACACAAAGCTAACGAATCGACAAAACTCAATTCCGGGGTCGTTTACCTAAAATGTTGACCGAAGTCAAACTTGTCCTTAAAGGCCAACCTTAATTGTTCCTATTGCACTCAAAACACCTGCGAATCCCGGACCACCAGCGTCACGCAAGTCATAAATAATAAAATGCCACTATGGGAAATTTTATTTGGGGGGGAACGGGGTCCGATAACGTAAAACGAGCGGTTGGGTCATTACACCAACCTTATCCAAAATCCTTCCAAATAAAGACCTCCCAATATGCCTTCAAGAATGCTAAGAGAAGCATACAATGAACAATAGTTGTCACGCGACATAGATCTCTCTCTGACAATTAAAAAAAATTCTCGGCTCTCTTTCTCTTATGTGCTAGTTACTACTATTCTAAGTTAGCTGGCTGCAAGCCAAGGCTAACTATTGTGCATCTCCTACTTCCTGTTTGTGTTACTGCTTTCTTCACCTCACTGGTATGTTCTAATTTAGATTTCAGTCCTCAAACCAACATGTTTCTATTACTGTTGTAATTCAGTGTGTTTCTAATTTTCTTTTACTTATTATTCAACATGTATCTAGGATCCTGAGTTCCCTTCTGCCTGTTAAGTTTATGCTTTACTTGTCAATGACCATCATGTTTCTGTTTCTTGTGTGAATCTCCATGCCTATGACTGGTACATTAATTTAATCACGGTCATAGTTGTTTTGGTGTTAATCTAACCTATTACTTTACTGTACCCCTAGTCCTATGAACCCTTAGGAGCTTCTGATTGCATGCCTATATGTGTGTCTGCCTGCTACATATTTTCCCTCACATGCTCTGTATTTGTCCCTCAAATCCCATTACCCATGTTTGTGATTGTTGGACTATCCTTAGTCCTTTGTGTGATGTTGAACTTCTATTCCAATCAAATTTCCCTCTTCAAAACTGTTTTCTTGCTTACCCTTTCTCAAAACTATTTTCTTACTTAAACCCTTTTCAAAAAATAAAAAGCACTCTCACATATACTTTTAGAAATCTAGGTTCTGCCCCTTCTGTGAGAGCATTGCCTTGCGACCCTTGAGCTCCCTCCGAACTTTGACACATAGAGGTTGTCTATTCCACACTGTACTTACTCTATTTTGGCTATGAAATATTGGTGTGAGCACTACCCGGGAGCCCTTGAGGTCCTTAGGGAACTCTGACACACCCGGATTATGAGAAGGTTGCGAAATAATACCTGGCATTGAGAACCTGGAGACTTGAGCCTATTATGTAGGCTCCCTATAGTTAACTTCTTATTTTCCTTCTATTTCTGTTGTGTAATTCATATCCAATGGCATGTAATAATTAATTGTAAACAAATCTGGGGTCGGATAGTGAAAATGGGTAGGTGATATGCATGATGTAGTATAATTAAGGGTAGAGACCATGTTTCTAGGTTTATTATCTCTCTATGCGCAATAACATCCATGTTTAGGTACACCATTCCATGCATTAGATATCATTCTACTTAGGATGTATGTGTATTCAACATCTCATCTACGCTTACTTAGAAATCCTTCTTGTAGGATAAACAATAAAATAACTTGTTATTGCGTGATTCTGCCCGTGTTCTGAAATTTCACTAGAAGTACTGTCTTAGGATAAATAAACTGCAATCACGTCTCATTATGCTATACATTTAGAGATCCTGTTATAGGTACATAACGATTAAAATCTGTTACATATGTTGTTCATGAAACTTTGCATAGTGCTATGATTCTATGTGCATTTAGAAATCCTGTTTAAGTTATTATGCATCATGCTGCATTAGATATCATTCTATAGGATCGTATCTATTTAACTGCATTTAGTCTAAACACAGAACAGTCCCCTGTTCTCAGCAACTGGTAATTATTCTTTGTACATCTTCACACCTAGAATCGCATGTTATTAGCTATAAACAACCTAGAGTCATTAACAAATATGAATAACTGTTGCATGTTATCTAACACTTAGGCAAGCCTTAGGTAATTAACTTAAAAAAGATAAAAATCAAAACTGTCTTTGTGATCATGTTTAATTGTCAGCATGCTTAAAACCAATAGGCAAGCCTGATTAAGACTTCATCTCTGAGTTATGCAATAAGATGTCTTTGTGATATCACCTAGATACCATGTTTTAGGATTCTGAATTAATATGTACCTTAATTGTGTATGAGACATGCTGCTTATGTGTACTGTGTGTGGAGGAATATTTGAGCCTTTATTTTTTTTCTATGCTTTCCTTTATCTGCAGTCCTACTTGTTTGTTATCTATCGCCTTAGAATTTTACCTTTAAAACCTGAGGGTCTGCCTAGCACCTCCTTTAGGATAGGAGTCCTAATTTCCTCTGGGACTGATAGGAAGGGACGGTAACAGCATGCGATAAAGGTCGAGACCAACACTCATTTTACTAACCTTACGGGGTGGGAAGGGTAGAATATGGATATGATGACCGGTGCATTAATACCACATGTATCCCCTCTTCGAGGAGTGATTACCGGGTATTGCATTGATGTGATCCATAGTATTATAAACCTAGGACAACTTTTATATTCTTAGCTCGTAATCCTTTTCAAAAGCTAATCTTCTTTACTGTTTCGTTAAAACATCTGCATGCTTGAGACTCAAATTCCCTTTTATTTGAGTCTTTACTTGTTATTTGCTGATTGTACAAATTAACGAAACCATTTGGCCGGGAACCACACTTGTGGATCCTGAGGGGTGCCTAACACCTTCCCCTTGGGATAATTTCAATCCCTTATCCAAATCTCTGGTTAGCAACGTAGTTGTAATTGAACCTCTTAGGTGCCCTAACGCACCGATAAAATCGTTAGGTGGCGACTCTTCAAAATATGCAAATCCCTTTCCCAAAAGGAAAGAGTTGTCCCAACCAATGTCATAAACCCGATCTCCGCGAGAAAAAAAGGGGGGCATAAACCCAATCTCCGCGAGGAAAAAGGGGGGGCGACAACATGGAGACTCTACTGGGGATATCCAGGCTTTTACCATTTCAAATTGTTTCGTGAATTTGTGCCTTTATTTTAAATACTTTCACCCTGTCCTATTACCTTTACATGCAATTAATTGTTTACTTCGGGTATTTACTTTTATTCAAAAATGAAACTGACATGTCTCTTTGTTTCCTTTTGTAACTGCTTTAAATTATTACTACTATTTTTACTGCTTTCTTTAACGTGCAAATACGTGACAACTTGTTTTAATACTTATCATTGCATAAATCATGCTCAACATTTATACTCCACTCGTGCCAAACAAAATACTATAGCAACGCTTGATGAGTGGTTGCTCCCTTCCTATATTATCACCCACTAAATTCGGAAAGGCTTATTTGCGGTAAAACTAGTCGATTAGCGGTGCAGTCGACGGTTCCGTGCCTTTCCCCCTTGAGCTGTCCGCTCAAGGGTACCGGTCTAAAACCTCATAGAAACCTTACTTTGTTGCACTATTACATGCATCATGGTCAAACCTAGTCAAGCTAAAGTGTCATCCGCACGATAGCTTTTTAGATAGCCTTATCCAAAAGTCCACTGGGTTTCCCTAAACCCAAACGGATGCCCTCATGTTCTGTGCATTTATTTGGAGAACTAAATGCTTCCTGCTAATTATTGACGATAAATAGTCGAGTCCGGTGGGGGTAAGGACCTAACTTTATTTGCTTTGCAGAAAAAATGCGGCACAAAGTCCCCAGATTTGGCATGGTCTCCAATATCCACCCAAGACTATTGAGTTGGTGGGAGGATCTGCACTCTAGCGACAAAGTTATCGCCAGGAAACACTTGGGTAATCTACCGTCTCTCCTGGAATCCATCCTAACAAAATGATAATAGAGGCTGCTACCCTGTTATGGGATCGTGAAAGGTCCGTGTTCCGCTTTGGGAACATCGAAATGGCGCCTTTGATAGAAGAGATAGGAGGACCGGCTAACCTAATATGGGAAACTCCAGGGTTGTTGATGCCTGAAAACCGCACAGGCAAAAGTTTCCTCAAAATGATGGGTCTGAAAAAGGATGCGAAATTGATATGTTTGGAGGATTCGTACATTCCTTTTGACTACTTGTATGAAAGGTATGGCTACAACAAATCATATCGTACCTACCATGACGAGTTTGCTATCACCTCCCTGGGACACGTCCATCGCCGAGTGTTCGTGTTTATGGTTTGGTTTTTGGGTTTGATCGTGTTCCCGATGAAGAAGGAAAGGATCCATACCAGGCTAGCCATGGTAATTAAGACCATAATGGAAGGGGTAAATGGGAAAAATTTCAGCATTGTGCTCATGATCGTTGCAGACATATATCGGGCCTTAGAAAAGTGTCAACAAGGAAAGCATTTTGAAGGTTGAAATTTATTACTTCAACTCTAGCTCATGGAACATATCCAAAAAGGGGAATATCGACAAGACATTCATCGTAGAATGTAGGATGACCACATCGCTTTCCATCACCCAAAGCGAATGATTTATATCCCTGACATGTTCGCTAAGCCTAAAAATATCGAGGGATAGGTTGAGCTTTTTGATAACTTGACTGAAGAGCAGGTTCAATGGATGTTTGAATGGTTTCCGATGGATGAGTTCATCATTCGATCCCGAGACGCATCATTCCTGATACTGATTGGTCTAAGGGGGACATACCCTTACCTCCCTCTTCGAGTTATGAGGCAAGCGGGAAGGAAACAAGCCATCCCTAGGGTCGATAAGATGAGCCATCTTCGAGCTGACTTTCAAAATAATGACAGTCCTCACAAGTGCCAAGCTCAGCACCTGTGGCACTGCAAGGTTATACTTGAGAAAGACACCATCGAGCCAAACAAGTTTCATGCCGGTTGTACCCCTTTCTATCTTGGTTGGTTAGAAGAGGATCTGGGTGGTCAGAGCAAGCCAGGGTACGTCCAAGGTCACAGGGTTATAGATGAAAGGGCGAGGCACAAGTCAAATACAACCGACTGCGCAAAAGGATCCGGGAAAGTGAGGATGAACACTACAAGATACATGAGTCCAACAAAAAACTAATTGGGGAATGGAAGGACACGACTATCAACGCCAACAAAAAGTTGGGGTACTTGGAATGAGGTATAGTCGAGCTGGAAGAAAATTTCATCAAAAGAGTTGAAGATTGTCAAAAAGCTGAGGGAGCTGCAGAGGGATACCTAGCAAGAACCTACCTGTTGCTGGGACTTCGCGAGCTGGGAAAACTGTACAAGGAAAGCAAGAATTCCAAGTCTGGGGAAGGTCCTTCTGGGACCAAGTAGATAGGAGTGCCTTTATTTTTCTATCAATGTAATAAGACCAATGGCCATTAGTGACTTTTATTTTTCGTCTATCGTTTTGGGATTTGTGTATTTTTCTTATCAATAAAATGAGGCATTTAGCATTTTAAGTTCTCCAAAACAATTTGTCGCTAGGCCTACCTCGGGCACAAAGAGGTTCCCAACTTAGGACGCGCTTTACATTTCCGCATTATGTGTTTAAATACCGAAATATTCTTTTCATAATCCTCACTGACTTGGTTACCTTTTGTTTTTATTTTTCTTACTCCCTCCCTAAAGGTTAGTTCGTGCATTCTGGCATGATCAACCTACCGCACCAGATCCAAGGGCCCTCCACCTACTCTTTCTCCTAGTCCTCCTAAGGGAAAAGACAAAGGCAAAAGTAAGATGGAAGAGTCCAGTGGAACCAGAAAGGAGAATATGATTGAACGGGTAAAGGCCACTGATGGCCGAGGTATTCAGGTCCTGCATGGGAACATGTCACCACTTGAACAGAAATTGCTGAAGTTTCAGGAAGAACTCGATCAAGTCCGGAATCTGGCCAATTTGTCATTTTCCCTCAACGTCCCTGACGTCAACCTTCCAAATGATAAAAACCTTACACCTCCACAAAATATCCCAAGACAACAAAATCATCCCACACCTCACTATCACGCCACTCCCCCAAAGAACCAAACTCTCCCGAGATAGTGCAATGCTTGCCACACCTCAAATAACACTCCACTACTCCTTCCAGAACCACAAAACCCCACAAATGACCATTTCCACACCTATAACAATCCCATATATGTGGAAACCGTGACCCACTCCACTCCGCCGATCCCACAGGCGTCTGAGTCTGACAAAAAAGATTTACTTATTAGGAATCTGGCCGAAGAGCTTAGGAAACTAACCAGCCGAGTCCAGGGTGTTGAAGGAACCAAGGGGATTGAAGGGTTGAATTATGAAGACCTTTGTATCCAACCTGATGTCGAACTGCCCGAGGGGTACAAACCTCCAAAGTTTGAAATATTTGACGGTTCTGGTGATCCAAGAGTCCATCTGAGGACCTATTGCGACAAATTGGTTGGTGTTGGAAAGGATGAAAGAATACGCATGAAGCTGTTCATGAGGAGTTTGAAGGGAGACGCACTGTCTTGGTACATCAGCCAAGACCCCAAGAAATGGTCAAACTGGGTAAGCATGGCGTCTGATTTTATGGACAGGTTTAGATTCAACACAGATAACGCACCAGATAAGTTCTACATTCAAAATTTGATGAAGAAACCTACTCGCTGGAGGTCCGAAGCCACTAAAGTCAGACCTGCTCTAGAGGAAGAACAGATGATCAAGTTCTTTGCCCGGGCTCAGGACCCGCAGTATTATGAACGGTTAATGATGGTTGGGGGCCACAAGTTCTTTTACATCACCAAATTGGGTGAGCGGATTGAAGAAGGTATTAAAAGCGGTATGGTTTTTTAAGCCTTGCAAGCCACTAACAAGGGTTTACAGTCCGGTGGTGTGTCTAAGAAGAGAGACGTGGGAGCCGTAATGGTTGCACAAAGAGCCCAAGTCCCCACTCAAATACCAAACCTATCCAACACCTCCACTCACATACCATCCAACCCCGAATTACCAAGCACCCTCACCAAATTACCAAGCTCCACCACCTTCCTACCAAGCTCCACCACCCACATATCAACCTACTTCGCCCAGATATTCAAAACCCGCTCCTATCTACCACACTTATAATTCCCATCCATCCCATTACCAATCACCCCCTGCACGCCAAAACTTCCCTAGACCTCGTCCCAATTTTGACCGCTGCCATCCAAAGCAATACACCGCCATAGCCGAGCCCATTGACCAGCTGTATGAGAAGCTCAAAGTTGCTGGTTATGTCACACCTATCTCTGCTACCAACCCTGAGAACCTTTCTCAATGGGTTAACCCAAACAAATCCTGCACATACCATTTCATCATGAAAGTACACACGATCAAAGAATGCTGCTCTCTGAAGGACAAAATACAGGCTCTCATTGACAACAAGATTATTGTGTCAAAGGACCCCGCTCCAAACGTCCACGACAATCCTCTGCCAGACCATAAGGGTGGAGGTATCCATATGATTGAAATAGAAGATGATTGGGACCCCGAGGGGTCAATCGGGTTGATCGCAGAAGGCGATGACCCAAAGAAACCTGCAGTCACTCTCAAACCAATCATAGTCCAGATTCAACCATTTGAGGCCGCTGAGGTGAATATGTCTATACCATTTGAGTTTGAAGCAATTCCACTTACAAAGTCACCAGTGCCAATTGAAGTTGAATTTGTATCTCCAACAAATGCACCGAAATCATTCGAGGTCACAGTCTTGCCACCCCGAACACACATTCCGTTTGAAGTAAGGATGGCTGCACCAATTTCGGTGGAAATGTCAACCATGCCACCCTTCTATTCAAATGCTATCCCTTGGGACTACACACCCGAGGCGAGAAGGAAAGGCAAGGTCAGGTTTGAGGAAGCTGTCGCAACACAGGGTATGACGAGAACTGGTAGGGTCTAGACCCCTGAGCATATGTCCGAGTCAAGAAAGCAGGCTACCAACCGGCCTCCCCTTATCGAAACAGGTCCCGATGACATTTGGAGAAAGGTACAAGATAAGGAGTATTCAGTCATCGACCAACTGAACAAGACACCGGCACAAATATCCATCCTCTCTCTGCTGCAGAATTCCGAGACACACAGAAATGCTTTGTTGAAAGTGTTTAGTGAAGCATATGTTCCAAACAACATCACTAGCGGGGAAATGGCCAATATGGTAGGTCAGGTACTGGAGAGTCATAAAATCACTTTTCATGAGGACTAGCTACCACCTGAAGGATTGGGGCACAACAAACTGCTGTACATCACCGTGCAATGCGAAGATCATTTCATCATAAGAATCTTGATCGATGGAGGTTCCAGTATTAACATCTGTCTATTGATAACACTCAAGAAATTAGTAAAGGTCTACATGAGATAAGGGATGGAGAGATCAATGTGAAAGCCTTTGACGGTTCTCAGAGGTCCACCATGGGGGAGATCAGTCTATGCCTACAGATGGGACCGACTTGGTTTGAAGTGGATTTCCAGGTGATAGATGTGCCAGCCTCCTACAACCTATTGTTGGGACGACCCTGGATTCATGTTGCTGGAGCCGTAGCATCAATGCTACATCAAGCGGTAAAATTCGAGTGGAACCACCAAGAGGTGATTATTCATGGTGACGGTAGCAACCCCATTTATAGTCGTCAAACTATTCCGGTGATTGACGGAAAAAGGAAGATAGGCGGAGGAACTTACTACCACATTGAACGGGTCAATGCTATCGACAAGGACAAGTGGTGGGCTAGCAAGAGTGAGAGCATCCTGAACTGGAGAGGATATGAGCCAGGAAAAGGGCTTGGTAAGAACCTCCAAGGGATCACGAAGCCCATAAAGCTCAAGGAACATGGCACCACTTTCGGTCTGGGGTATGAGTACACTTGGCAGGAATACAATGACACGTCGCCACCTTGGCATGGTCCCTATTACCCTTTGGAGCAGCCGATACCTCATCTTGAGCAGACTTTTAAGCAGGTCGACATTATTTACGGTTCAGAAAAGGAAGAAGCACTTGTAGCAATGAGGAGTTTGTTCCTAGAGGACGAAGATATGGATTGCTGTGTTGTTCTCGAGGAGGAGGGAGAGTTAGGCCCTTCCATACATACTGTAAGCAAGGGGACATATCTCAAGAACTGGTCTATCAAGACAACCAAAGCCCGACGAGCCTCGGGGTAGCAAGGCTAAAACAAGCATTATTTACTATTTTATTTACTAAATGATTTTCCTTTTCCTGAAATAAAGATCTTCAATGTTCAAAACAGTTATACAACCTATCAAAGCATCTTCTAAATTTCTCTTACGAATCCGATATTTATTGCTATTGTTTTCTCTCATTACTTTATTTATACAACATTACTATTAATTGTCTTGATGAACCGATGACTGTGACATGCAACGAGACGAAGCAACAAACGGACATTGATTCAGATGAAGACGACATACCTGACGAGATCGTCAAAGAAGTTGAGAATTTTGAGAACAAACCTAAGTCCAACCTGGACGAGACTGAAAGCATCAACCTGGGAGATTCAGAAAACATCAAGAATATACTAAGAAAGATGATAGAAAGGCAGAAGCAGTTGCACGAGAAGTTATCATTTGCCTTATTGGGATATCGCACCATAGTTCGCACCTCAACAGGGGCAACTCCATATATGCTAGTTTATGGTACTAAGGTTTTTATTCCTGCCGAAGTTGAGATTCCATCTCTAAGAATTATACAAGAAGCTGAGCTTAGCGACGCAGAATGGGTAAATAGCCATTATGAGAAACTATCCCTCATAGACGGAAAAAGAATGAATGCAGTCTGTCATGGTCAACTCTATCAGAACAGAATGTCCAGAGCCTTCAACAAAAAAGTCAAGCTGAGACGATTCACACCAGGGTAGCTGGTGTTAAAGAAAATATTTCCACATCAAGATGAAGCCAAGGGGAAGTTCTCTCCCAACTGGCAAGGTCCGTACATGGTTCATAGAGTGCTGACATGAGGAGCACTCATACTCGCAGAAATGGACAGAGAAGTTTGGCTGAAACCGATCAATTCATATGCAGTTAAGCACTACTATGTGTAATTATTGATGTTTCCGCAAATGATGTAATTTGAACTACGTCTGACCTGATTCCTGTTTAAGAGGGGATATGTAGGCAGCCCTATGGGTTTGGTCACAATTCAATAAAAATCTATTTTTCCCCACAATTGGAAACTAGGGCAGAATTTTGAGGAGGGCCCTCAAAATTCCGAAGTGAGTAGCAGTCCACAAGCATTCACTCAGCCAACTGGGGCAGAATTTTGAGGAGGACCATCAAAATTATGAAGCAAGTTCAGCTAATCGCCACACGAGCAGCAGTCGGAGGCATCCATCCAGCAAAATGGGGAAGAATTTTGAGGAGGACCCTCAAAATTCCGCAGCAGAAGAGGTTGCAATGTCTCAAGCCGTGTCATGTCGTCGGCTCATCTAAAAAAAATATTTTAGATTATATATTACAAAATTCATATTTATTTTTTCTGAAGTAGCTTGTTTAGCGAACACTACCCCAATGACACAGACAGTATCATCATGATCAAGCAAACGAGCCAAGTAGGGCCAGCAGGAATGCGAACTAACCTTTCCCCTTTACAAAACTCACGATCTTTCTTTGGATGCAGGCACAAAATTGCAAAATCCCCGAAATATATTATCCGCTCAAAGGACAGATATCGTTCCTCAAACTCGTCATGCCAACACTTATTATCAGCACAAACAATGCTTCATTATCACAATGCTCTACCGCAATTTAACACCAGCTAAGAATTTCTGTTGTCCTTCCTTAAATATTGCATAAGGCTACGTTACTGCCTTCCGAGACTAAACGTTGTCTCCATCTGCATTCGCATATTGCATAAGGCTACCTTTCTGCCTTCCGAGGTTAAATGCTACCTCCATCTGCATTCGCATATTGCATAAGGCTACCTTTCTGCCTTCCGAGGTTAAATGCTACCTCCATCTGCATTCGCATATTGCATAAGGCTACATTTCTACCTTCCGAGACTAAACGTTGTCTCCATCTGCATTTGCATATTACATAAGGCTACCTTTCTGCCTTTCGAGGTTAAACGTTGTCTCCATCTGCATTCGCATATTGCATAAGGCTACTTTCTTCCTTCTGAGACAAAACATTGTCTCCATCTGCATTCGCATATTGCATAAGGCTACCTTTCTGCCTTCCGAGACTAAACTCTACCTCCATTTACTTCTCAAAAAGCAACCAATGTCTCTAACATTATTTACTACGCTTTCCTTTTGGGCTAAGTTCTGCCCCTTTAATTCGCAAGACTAAGCTCTTCCTTGTCAGCATCATACTATTGCATATTCATGGGCTGAAATATCGCCAACTTATCCAAAGGCGTCATCATTTGGAGGTACCATCTTCATGGCCCGTGAACACCATGTCATGGCCTGAGGATCTCTTTTATCAGTTTGCATATCATTATTCGAAGGCGTCATGGTTCGGAGCCACCATCTCCATTGCCCGAGAATGTCATTTCATGGCCTGCGAATCCTTCATCAAGAAGTTCATGGCCCAGGACATCATGGTCTAAAGACGTCATCCATAACCATCCAAAGATGAATTCATAGTCCAACGAGAATTTGCAGCATGTTTAAATTACGCACGATATGTTCGTATTACTCATTTGCAGGTAATCTGGCAAGCAACAACCATCATGGCAGGCGCAGTCCCGCCCTAATTCTCCTAATTACCCCGTAAGCCGCTTGTTCACCCAACCTTGCACTTTGTGTCCATCCTTATAAAACTTCATCGTTATACTTCACCGGTGGCTCCTGAACTAGATACGGCCTGATTCCTGTAAAACCAGGGATATGTAGGCAGCTTAGAAATCAGGGTGCGGCCCGAACCTTTCAAGCTATTTGCACTCGGCCAAATTGGTCATCATATCTTTACCCGACAACTCTTCCATCCTTCCCGGATAAAGAGGGGCAGTTGTTGATACCCAAATTTTCCTAAAATTATTTTTAAATTTTCATATATACTTTCAAAATCAAGTTCTATAACACTTGGTATTTTTCCAATTTTTCTCATATTTTTATAAATTTATTTCTAATTTATCCCGTATTTTTATCGATAATAATTGATTGTAAATTGCATTACAAATGATTTCAAAGATATCCCTTGACTTAATACATTAGTTTTGGCCTTATTAAGATCAAATTATTTCACAATCAGTCAAATTGACACCTTTTGGCTATAATTGCAATAATTTTGCAATTATAGCCTAACCATATATTTTTATGTTATTTCTATCCAATAATTGGTCATTTATATTTTTAAATACTGATTAACCATTTTTATTTTTATTTATTAATCACCAATTTCATTCTTCTAATTATTAGTTATTTTAACTAATTTTAATTGAGCATTTAACATTTTAATTGAGTATTTAACAGCTAGCCACATTTTATTTAAATTCTAGCCCCCAATTAAACCCAAACCCACCCATTTCTATTACCTTAATTAAACCCTAATGACTACCCCCCCTCCCATTTCATTCCCCCCTATCATTCTCTCTCAACCGGTCTCTCTACCTCCATCTCTCTCTCCCTCTAGTCTATTCTAGAGACTTCCAGTCTCTTCTTCTCCGATGAAGATGGATCGTCTTCTACGGCTACCTCTCTTGCCGGAAACCATGGGTCCTCACTCCTCTTAGCTTCATGGCTCCCTCCTACACCGGGTATCACTGTCTGGAGGTCCTTAGGAGATCCTGAAGCGGTTCACCTCACCCCATGGATGTTCATGCCTTCTCAGGCCACCCTTGGTCTGTCCTAGTAAGATCTTCCCATCTCCAGCCAAAACCTATGGTTTCTGAGCCGATTTTCTCTCTTTTTGGGTTATCTCACTGAAACTCTAACTGTTGGCTCACGATTTCTTAATATCTATGACAGATCTTGATGTATTCTGAGTTATTTTCGCTATTTTCTGTAAAGATGCCGAGTTTTCTTTAAAAATGACTCTTAATCTTCAAGCTAGGGTTTCATAAATCCTTTTTGAAAAAATAATGATTTTCTTTCTAATTTTAAGTATTATTCTATAATTTCTACTATGTTTGCACGATTTATTTGTGTTTTCCCTTCATCTGACTTACTATGTTGGAAACCCTAAGTGGCTTTGCCTTAATCTTAGGATTCTGAGTCTATTTTGATGATTTTGTTCGTTTAATCTGTATGTGTACATATTTCCCACGAATGTTCTGAGCTTTTCTGTGACTTTACCATATTTTGTTCATTAGGATTTCTGATCTTTGTGTCCTCTATTCGTATCATGTTTACTCCGTTATTTCCTTTAATCACTTTACTATGTTCTAACTTAAGTCCCTGATTCATGTGATTCTCTTACCCTACTTTGCCTATTCTTGCTTATGTTATGTTTGCTCCGTTCAGTTGCAATACTTTCCTTTGGTTAATATTGCCTTCTAACGGAATCCCTGATTCCCTATGATTGGTACCCTCTATTCTCGACTGATTTCAATCTTTAAAATATTCTCTTGCCTTATTTTTGGTTAATTATGCTGTCAACTGATTCTCAACATTTTTTTCCTTAATTAGGACTCTATGAACCTAGCCTAATTACCAACTCTATACTTACACTATTTTGAAGTATTTCCTTATTTGTTATGTTCCAATCATATGTTGGTTTGCTTCCTTATTGGTTACCAGTTCTTACCGTTTGAAAGTTTACACCTTAATTAGAGGAAGTACTTAAATTGATTGAATCTGATCCCTTTGATTACTGCCTCACTTTGGTTTGAACCTTATTTACTACTATTTTAAAAGCTATATAGACCCCGACCTCTTTTTCTTTTAAAAGGACACGAATTGATCTGTTCAAATCTCTCTCTAAAAATTAAAAAAAACTCTCTGCTCTCTCTCTCTCTCTCTCTCTTCTGTGCTAGTTACTGCTATTCTAAGTTAGATGGCTTCAAGCCAAGGCTAACTATTGTGCATCTCCTACTTCTTGTTTGTGTTACTGCTTTATTCACCTCACTGGTATGTTCTAATTTAGATTTCAGTGCTCAAACCAACATGTTTCTATTACTGTTGTAATTCAACATGTTTCTAATTTGCTTTACTTACTATTCAACATGTATGTAGGATCCTGAACTCCCCTCTGCCTGTTAAGTTTATGCTTTACTTGTCAATGACCAACATGTTTCTGTTTCTCGTGTGAATCTCCATGCCTATGACTGGTACATTAGTTTAATCATGGTCTTAGTTGTTTTGGTGTTAATCTAACCTAGTACTTTACTGTACCCCTAATCCTATGAACCCTTAGGAGCTTCTAATTGCATGCCTATATGTGTGTCTGCCTTCTACATGTTTTCCCTCACATGCTCTGTATTTGTCCCTCAAATCCCATTACCCCTGTTTGTGATTGTTGGACTATCCCTGGTCCTTTGTGTGATGTTGAACTTCTATTCCAATCAAATTTCCCTCTTCAAAACTGTTTTCCTACTTAACCTTTCTCAAAACTATTTTCTTACTTAAACCCTTTTCAAAAAATAAAAGGCACTCTAACATATACTCTTAGAAATCTAGGTTCTTCCCCTTCTGTGAGAGCATTGCCTTGTGACCCTTGAGCTCCCTCTGAACTTTGACACACAAAGGCTGGCCATTCCACACTGCACTTACTCTATTTTGGCTATGACATCTGGGTGTCAGCACTGCCCGGGAGCCCTTGAGGTCCTTAGGGAACTCTGACACACCCGGATTATGAGAAGGTTGCGAAATAATACCTGGCATTGAGGACCTGGAGACTTGAGCCTATTATGTAGGCTCTCTATAGTTAACTTCTTATTTTCCTTCTATTTCAGTTGTGTAATTTGTATTCAATTGCCTGTAATAATTAATTGTAAACAACTCTAGGGTCAGATAGTGAAAATGGGTAGGTGATATGCATGATGTAGTATAATTAAGGGTAGAGACCATGTTTCTAGGTTTATTATCTCTCTATGTGCAATAGCATCCATGTTTAGGTACACCATTACATGCATTAGATATCGTGCTACTTAGGATGTATGTGTATTCAACATCTCATCTACACTTAGAAATCCTGCCTATAGGATAAACAATAAAATAAGTTATTATTGCATAATTCTGCCCATGTTCTGAAATTTCACAAGAAGATATGTCTTAGGATAAATAAACTTCAATCACGTCTCATCATGCCATACACGTAGAGATCTTGTTTTAGGTAAACAACGATTAAAATCTGTTACATATGCTATTCATGAAACTGTGCATAATGCTATGATTCTATGTGTATTTAGAAATTCTGTTTAAGTTATTATGCATCATGCTATATTAGATATCATGCTATAGGATCGTATCTGTTTAACTGCATTTAGTCTAAACACAGAACAGTCCCTTGTTCTCAGCAACTGGTAATTAGTCTTTGTACATCTTCACACCTAGAATCGCATGTTATTAGCTATAAACAACCTAGAGTCATTAACAAATCTGAATAACTGTTGCATGTTATCTAACACTTAGGCAAGCCTTAGGTAATTAAATTAAAAAAGATAAAAATCATAATTGTCTTTGTGATCATGTTTAACTGTCAGCATGCTTAAAACCAGTAGGCAAGTCTGATTAAGACTTCCTCTCTGAGTTATGCAATAACCTGTCTTTGTGTTATCACCTAGATACCATGCTTTAGGATTCTGAATTTATATGGACCTTAATTGTGTATGAGACATGCTGCTTATGTGTACTGTGTGTGGAGGAATATTTGAGCCTTTATCTGTTTTATATGCTTTCCTTTATCTGTAGTCCTACTTGTTTTGTTATCTGTCGCCTTAGAAACCTTTAAAACTTGAGGGTCTGCCTAGCACCTCCTTTAGGATAGGAGTCCTAATTTCCTTCGGGACTGATAGGAAGGGACATGTAACAGCATGCGATAAAGGTCTAGACCAACACTCGTTTTAATAACCTTACGGGGTGGGAAGGGTAGAATATGGATATGATGACTGGTGCGCTAATACCACGTGTAGCCCCTCTTCGAGGAGTGATTACCGGGTATTGCATTGATGTGATCCATATTATTATAAACCTAGGACACCTTTTATATGCTTAGCTCGTAATCCTTTTCAAAATCTAATCTTCTTTACTGTTTCTTTAAAACATCTGCATGCTTAAGACTTAAATCCCCTTTTATTTGAGCCTTTACTTGTTATTTGCTAATTGTACAAATTCACGAAACCATTTGGCCGGAAACCACACTTGTAGATCCTGAAGGGTGCCTAAAACCTTCCTTTAGGATAATTTCAAGCCCTTACCCAAATCTCTGGTTAGCAACGTAGTTGTAATTGAACCCCTTAGGTGACCTAACGCACCGCTAAAATTATTAGGTGGCGACTCTTCGAAATATGCAAATCCCTTTCCCAAAAAGAAAGCGTTGTCCCAATCAATGTCATAAATCCGATCTCCGCGAGGAAAAAGAGCGTGCGACAATGAATCGTTCTGCTAGGATAGAAATCTTAGTCCGGTGAATCTTTCCTCCTAAGATAAGAAAACCTAGTCTGATGAATCTTTCTCCTAGGATATAAGTCTTAGTATGATGAATCTTTCTCCTAAGATAATAAATTAAAAAACCTAGTCTAATGAATTTTCTCATAGGATAATTAAGAAAAAGAGAAGTCTGGATGTAAAAAAAAAGAAAAAAGAAAAAAGGGGTCATTTGTTCTTGCTCTCAGAAAATAACCATTGGGGAAATTCGTTTAAAAGGAAGATTTTATAAAAAAAAAATGAAAATAATTTTTCACAAAGAAAAAAATACAAAAATCCTTCTTAGTTCGTTTTAGCATAGGGTACACAATTCCCTAGTCTCATTTTCCAACATAGGGTCTTCACTCCCTAGTTGATTTTATTTTAGAAATAGTGTCTCCATTCCCTAGTCGCTTTTCTAATATAGGGTCAGCATTCCCTAGTTGATTTTTGTTTTAGGCATAGGGTCTCACTCCCTAGTCGCTTTTCCAGTATAGGATCTCCAATCCTTAGTTGATTTTATTTAAGACATAGGATCTTCACTCCCTAGTCTCTTTTCCAACATAGTGTCTCCACTACCTAGATGATTTTATTTTAGATATAGGGTCTCCATTCCATAGTCTTCTTTTCCAACATAGGGTCTCCACTCCCTAGTTGATTTTATTTTAGACATAGGGTCTCCACTCCCTAGTCTCCTTTTCAACCAAGTCTTCTTCTCCAACATATAGTCTCCATTCCCAAGTTGATTTTGTTTTAGACATAGGTCTCTACTCCTTAGTCTCCTTTCCAACATAAGGTATCCACTCCCTAGTTGATTTGATCTTAAATGCAGGGTAAACCACTCCTTGATATCTTTGCTGATATAGGATATCCCATTCCCTGGCCACATTTTCCCAACATAAGGTACACCAATCCTTAGTTGAGATATCCTTTTGACAATAAAGGAACACCATAAAAAAAAGAATCATCATGATACTTTCGGGGTACACCATTCCCGACTTTGTATTGCTTTCAATAAAGAAGTAGTTTATAATTTGTTACAAATAATTCACGAAATTTTCCTAGTGAAAACTGGGGCAGAAAAATTATGTTCATTTGTTTTGTTTTGTTTTGGTGTCTGAGCAGGTTTTACCTCGAGGCACCGGGTTCGAGATGATAAAAAAAAAAAAGAAGTCTCAATCCAGAATAAATAAAAGAAAAGAAAAATGAAGTGAATACAAAAGGCAGAAGCAAATGAAAGATGTGAACTGCTCAAGACATGACTGAAGTCGTGAGCACTGCATTCCCCATTTTTATCTAAAAGAGGCCGCAGAAGAATGAACTAGCACCTGCAGCTAGCAAGCATCAAGGTTCAAATCAAAAGTCTTCATAAAGACCATTTAAGACTCAAGATCAAGGTTCAGAAGACTTATAGATAAGAATCTTGTAACTCCTAGCTGATAGGCTTGTTTAGTTTCTTTAGATTTTGATTTTTGATGTAATAACAGGACCACGAACCGGAGTCTCGGATGGTACCTCTCTCAACTCCCTCATACTCTCCACACACTCCATCACTTCATTCATTTCTAAACTACTCGTGACCTGATTCCTTTATAGCCAAGGATATGTAGGCAGCTCAGATACCAGGACTTAGTCACAATCTTTTGTCCATCTTTGTTTTGTTTTGAATAAGTGTTGGGTCTGAAATCAATTAAGTTGCTTATTTGATTCTTTGCACAAAAAATACTTCGTGTTTCCAAGCAAAGAGGAGCAAATACAAGCACGTAATATTGACCCGCACATTAGAATTATCATTTGCATTCGTAGTATTTTTTATATTTGTTTGATTTTATTGATATTTTTATCTGCAATTTTAGTTTTAAGATATAAAATTGAAAACACAAAAAAAAAATAGTTTCACTTTTTAGTTTTATTTTAACCAATTAAGAGTGATTTTACGTTTTACAAGTATTTTATATTAATTTGGAAGAAATTTAGCTTTGTTAATGAATTTTAATTTTTCTTTCCCACAATTGAACCCAAATTTGGATCCATAAACCTTGAGCCCGAACTCCCTCTAGCCCAATTCCATACCCACAAGTTCTGAGCACAATACTAACTAGAGTCTCACCCCTGCTTTCCTTAAAAAGGATCAGCCGAATTCCTCCAACCTTAGACATCAGCCGAATTCCTCAGCTTCTTCTTCCATCTTGGGCTAATAATACCCAGCTCTGATTAAGGTTTTTACCAAGGATCTTGCTCCTGTATGATTTCCACAGTGTTCTTCATGGACTTCTTTCATCACAAACTCCGTTTGGTTAGGTCCGAGGCATTTAGCTAGGGGTCCTCCGAACATCTTGCGATAAAGTGAGTTGCGAATATGGCAGTACCGTGCAGCTTTGTGTCGAAGTGCTTGAGCTGCTTTCTTGTCTTCAGGTACGGTGCCATTCTGCAAAAAACTAAGAATTTCGTTTCTCCAGTCCCAGGTTAAGTTGTTGAAAGTTACCTCATTCTTGTCCTGGTCGATCGTTGAGTGGAATAGATGGATGGCAATTGCATTGTCTTTGTTTGTTACTTCCGTGACTGCTGCGAGGTTAGCTAATGCATCTGCTTCTGCATTTTCCTCTCTAGGTATTTGTATTACCTTCCATGTTTTGAATTGTCTCACGAGCTCTCATGCTTTTTCAAGATATTGTTGCGTTCGAGTCTCTCGAGCGATGTAAGTCCCCTGTATCTGATTTACTACCAGTTGGGAGTCGCTATTGATCACGATTTGCTCGATTGATAGTTCCCGTGCGAGTTCAAGCCCTGCAATAACAGCTTCCTACTTTGCTTCATTGTTAGTTATAGGATAACACTTGATAGCTTGCCGTGTCTTTTCACCCGTGGGTGATATTAAGACTATGCCTAAGCCGACACCTTTTATATTTGAGGAGCCATCGGTGAATAAGGTCCATAGGCCTTGATTAGCACCGTTAAAAAGTTGTAACTCTTTTTCTACTTCAGGGATAATGCTATTACTAAATTCATCAACAAAATCAGCTAGTATTTGAGACTTAATTGCAGTCCCAGGTTGATAGATTATTTCATGGACACTTAATTCTATGGCCCACTTGGCTAATCTTCCTGACAATTCTTGTTTATGCAGAATATTTCTTAAAGGATATGAAGTCACAATGTTGATTGGGTGACATTGAAAATATGGTCGTAATTTTCTAGATGCCATTATTAAATCTAAGGCTAATTTTTCCAGATGTGGATATCTAGTTTCAGCATCTAGCAAAGTTTTACTTACATAGTAGATAGGTGATTGCTTACCTTTTTCTTCTCTTACCAGTACTGCACTTACAGCATTTTCTAAAATAGACAGGTAGATGTACAATCTTTCCCCTTCTTTTGGCTTTGAAAGCAGATGTACAATCTTCAGATTCTTGAGTGCGTGCTGACATTCTTCAGTCCATTCGAACTGATTCTGTTTTTTGAGAACTGGGAAGAATTTAAAACTTTTTTCGGAAGATTTAGAAATAAATCTTCCCAAAGCTGCTATTCTCCCTGTTAGTCTTTGAACTTCTTTTTTATTTGTTAAAATATCAGGTATTTCTTCTATAGCTTTAATTTGAGCAGGGTTTAACTCTATTCCTCTGTTCGATACAAGGAAACCCAAAAATTTACCTGATTGCACTCCAAAAGCGCATTTTTCTAGATTTAGTTTCATATTATACCTGCGTAAAATATCAAAAGTAGTAGAGAGATGATGGAAATGGTCTTCCGCTTGTGTTGATTGTACCAACATATCATCAATATAAACTTTCATCGTCTTTCCAAGATATTCTTGGAACATTTTAGTCACTAACCTTTGATAGGTGGCTCCAGCATTTTTCAAGCCAAAAGGCATAACTTTATAACAGTAAGTCCCCCTATTTGTAATGAAGGAAGTTTTTTCTCATCTGAGGGATCTATTTTAATCTGATTATAACCATAATATGCATCTAGAAAGCTTAATAATTCATGACCTGCAGTGGCATCACTCATTTGATCTATATGTGGTAATGGGAATGAATCTTTGGGGCATGCTTTATTTAAATCAGTATAATCTACACATACCCTCCATTTTCCATTCTATTTAGGTACCACCACAATGTTAGCTAGCCAGTTAGGGTGCTTTACCTCCCGTATCGAACCAATTTTCAAGAGTTTTTTAACTTCTTCGTCAATCACTTGGTTCTTGAATGGTCCTTGCTTTATTTTTTTCTGTTTAACAGGTACGAAGGATGGATCTTCATTTAGTTTGTGAGTCATCACCTCTGATGGAATACCTGTCATATCTGAATGGGACCATGCAAAACAGTATGCATTAGCCTTTAAATAGTCAATTAACGTACCTTTTCGATCGGGACTCAGCCTCATGCCTACATACACCTTCCGTTCAGGTTTTTGTTCAAACAATGGAATAGCTTTGAGCTCTTCCGTATTTGTTTTGACGTGTTCTTCTTCTTCCGGTTCATGAATGACATCCGGTCTAGAGTCCACATCTATATGGTCCAGCGCATCTTCCATGGTGACTGAATCCTCCTTCACTCGGGTGTCTCTTTCCGTACCTGTTTGAATATTTACTTTTTTCGTACCTATTTGGTTAGTAATTTTTTCCATACCTGATTGGCTAGAGACATCTGTTTGAAAGATTTCTCTATCTTTTGGCTCTTCCATCCCTTTTTTATTTTAAAGTGCCACGGAATTTATATTTCTTGAGGTCAGTTGATCACCTCTAATTTGTCTGATTCCCCATTCTGAGGGAAATTTGATTACCTGGTGTAAGGTGGATGGTATTGTTTTCATATCATGAATCCAAGGCCTTCCCTTAATCACATTATAAGCCATGTCAGTATCAATGACTTGGAATTTAGCATTTTTAATTACTCCCTCAGCGTAAGTGAAAAGTTCAATCTCTCCTTTGGTTATCACCGTGGAGTTATCAAACCCTGATATGGCTCGTGCCTTTGGGATCACCAGATTTTCCATTAGCATTTCTTCCATGACTCTTAACAAGATGATATTGACTGAACTACCTGGATCAATCAACACTCTTTTAACGCTAGTGTCATGAATGAGTAAGGATATTACCAGGGCATCATTATGGGGAAGCATTAGTCCACCAAAATCTGCATCGTCAAAGGTTATTTCATTTTCAGTTGGATCTTCTCGAACCCGCTTTCTGTGGGTAATTGTGATCTTTGATGCTAATTGGAAAACTATTCCGTTTACTTCCTCTCCTCTATGTATAATGTTGACGGTTTGCTTTGGAGAAGGAGGATTTAGGGGCTCCTGCCTATTCTTCATATATGGTTGTTTACCTTTATCACTAAACAATTCTGTTAAATAGCCCTGTTTCAATAAATGTTCTATTTCACCTTGTAAAAATCTGCAATCTGCAGTCCTTTGCCCACGATCGTTATAGAATTCACACTAGTGATTTGGGTTCCTTCTATTTGGATTTGATCGCATCTCTTTGGGACACTTAACCTTGTATCTCATGTTCCTCAATAATGAGACAAGCTCAGTAGTACTTACATTAAAAGTATGATCCCCAATTCGGGTATTACCTCTAGGTCGTTCATCTCGATCTTTTCTGGATCTAGATGAGGATGAGACTATGTCTCTTCCTGGTAGTCTATAGTCTAACCTAGTGTTTTCGAACCTGGGACGAATATCACGTCCCGAGGGTCCTAAGTAAGGATCGTACCTGTTTTTACCTGATCTGCTGTCTGATTCAAGACGTTTGGATCTGGAATGATCTTCATCTCTTGAACGAGCAATGATATCTTCTTCAATTCTGAGTTTAGTAGTATACCTGTTATATACATCGTTCCATGTTGTAGCGGGGAATTCTCTTAGACTTTCCTTAAGTCGTCTCGTGGCTTCTGAGTTTTTATCGTTTAGGTTGCTTGTAAATGCCATGGCTGCCCAATTATCAGGCACCCTGGGTAATTGCATTCTTTCTCGTTGAAACCTGTCCACAAACTCACAGAGTAGTTCTTTGTCTCCTTGTTTTATTTTGAATATGTCTTCCATTCTTTTCTTAACTTTTTGTGTACCAGAGTGTGCTTTTAGAAATGAATCTGCAAGCTCAGCAAAAGAGTTAATAGAATTTTCAGGGAGAAGAGAATACCAGGTTAGGGTTCCTTTGGTAAGTGTTTACCCAAATGTTTTGGCAAGGACTGATTCAATCTCTTGTTTTTTTAAGTCGTTTCCTTTTACTCCAGTAGTGTAAGCAGCCAAATGATCACGTGGGTAAGTTTTTCCATCATATTTGGGAACGTCAGGCATTTTACACTTCTTGGGTGCAAGGGTGCCGCACTTGGCTTCCAAGGTTATTGAGAATACCTATCAACATCAATGCCTTTGATAATAGGCGGTACTCCAGGAATTTGTTCGATGCGATCGTTCTGCTCCTTCATCTGTTTATGCATGGTTAGCAGTAAATTTTGTAATTCATAGTTATTAGTCATACCTGGTCTTGCTTCGAGAGATTCGTTTGGGGTGTCACCCCTTGCCGAATTTACCAATCCAGATTGAGTATTTTACCCGATGACCGTATTGTTTAGAGGTGGTGTCAGTGATGCAGGAGGTGTTGTTGGTAATCCTCTTGAAAATTCTTGCAAAGCTTGCCCCACGTAGTTTGCAATCATTTGCCTTATTCGATCTTGTTCTATCGTCTGCTCATTATGATTGTGGTTGTTGTCAGATCTTTCTGGGGATAGTTCCCTTGAAACACGAGGGGTTCCTTGAGGTGATGGAACTAGTGTTCCATTCCTCTATAGGTTGTTGTCGTTGGAGTTCGACATCGTTTTATAGGATATCAATGAAAAAATGAACAAAGATTATCAGAATTCCCGGTAACGGAACCAATTTGTTTAACCAAAGAATTAGATCCTTTGACAAAGCTATTTCGATGATGAACATGGGTTACTGATAATCAAGGAAATAATACTAAATAAAGAGAAACGAGTAATAGACAATATTGCAGAAATATAGAAAAGCAAAGTAGATTGTATTCGAAAATCAGATGTCCTTACAAGTTATATTTCCTTCCTTTATATAGGAGGTTTCTTAATATAACGTTTGGTTCTTGCAATAATTGCTCATTAATGACTAATTATTACATTAATGTGGCATTACCAAGGGCAACCGTAACTGTTATGTGAAGTTTACATAACGTCTGGGCTTTTTATTGGGGATTCTTGAATATATCCGTAACTCTGTCTAGATTCACTCTGACCGTGTCCCTTCTTTGTCTCGGTTAGAGCGAGTTCCCGTGGCTGATGAGATCGAGGGTTTATTGAATCGTGCCTCTTTGTTCCGTACTTCTTCCAAGAATCACGTCCAGTTGTCGCGTTCTCCTGTGTCCACATAACTGGCTGAGTTGTCAAGAGTTGGCTTATGTATGAAACTCTTTTTTACTAATACATCTATGTCCATATGTTTTGTCCTTTCATGAAAAACTGGATTATCAGTAATTTATGTTGCTGCCTTGTTATCACAGTGAATATCTACTAGTAGCTTTACTTTAATCCCAATTTTCTTGATCAGTCCAACTAGCCACACAAGCTCAGCAACAGTAGCTGCTAAACTTCTATATTCAACTTCTGCATAGCTTCTGGAGACAGTTGTTTGCTTCTTTGAATTCCATGGAACCAAAGAGTCACCTAGCTTAATCAGATATCCTGTCACAGATTTCCTGGAATGCTTACAAGCAGGCCATTCTCATCACAGTAGGCTTTTAAGGTTCCTTTATTGCTGCTTGAAAATAGAAGTCCTTTTCCTAAATGATTCTTGACGTATCTGACAATCTTGTAGCAGCTTCCATATGAGAGTTCTTAGGTTGCTGCAGGAATTGACTCAATGTTTGTACACTGAATGCTAGGTCAGGTCTTGTCATGGTTAACTCATCTAGTTCACTAATTGTAGCATATTCCTTGATAGTTAGCTTGGTATTTATCTCCAAAGGTGTTACAACTGGTTTGGCTGCACCAAGTCCAAGCTTTGAGATAAGCTCCAGTGCATATTCTTTAATGCATAAGGATGCCTTACTCAGATCTTGAAAATTTTATGCCAAAGAAATACTTCAATTCCCCTAAGTCCTTCATCTTGAAAGCTTTTTGCAATGCTGTCTTAGTGTCTTCAATCAGATTCAGTTGTGAACCAGTAATTAACATGTCATCTACATAAACTAGTACCATTGTTGTGCCTTCTATAGTTCTCTTTACAAATAAAGAATAATCATACTGGCTTTAAATGAAACCAAATGTGCATAGAGATTCAGTGAGCATCTTATTCCATTTTCTAGGATCCTGCTTAAGGCCATATAAGGATTTAATAAGCCTACACACTGGTTGTGACTCCCCTGGATCTTGAATTCCGGAGGCAGTTGCATGTAAATCTAATCAAACAGATCTCCCTGCAAAAAGGCATTATACACATTCATTTAATGAATGTTTAGCAGCAATTGACAGAATGGTTCTTACAGTCACCATCTTCACCAGTGGGGGAAAAGTTACATGATAGCCAATACCTTCCTTTTGGTGCCTTTGGCTACTAGCCTTGCCTTGAACCTTTATATTTCCCTTGAAGCCTTTTACTTCACTTTATATACCCACTTACAGCCAATAGGAGTTTTACCTCTAGAAGAGATACAATATCTCAAGTATAATTACTCTCTAATGCTTCAATCTTAGATTTCATAGCTTCCACTCACCTGGGATCTTGGCATGCTTCAGTGAATATAGTAGGCTCAACCGCGGTAGATAAGGTAGCCAAGTATGACTGATACTTTGGTGACAACCTACTATATAACACATCGTTTACTATGGTATAGGGTACTGAGGCATAAATCCTTCACCCATATTTGTAGCCATTTATTTTTGGAAGACCTCCTAACTGCACCATGATAGGTGCACTAGTATGATGTTCTGCATCATTAGAGTGAACTTTCTTAGAACTTTGATGTTGGAACTGCACTGTGTGTGGTGATATTGCCTGTTGTGTCTCTTATGATCCGTCTTCCTCTTGGATTACTCTTTGAACCTCCTCACTAACATCAGTGTTGAACATATCCTCTGCAAGTGTATTGATCTCTCCTTCATTAAAAGAATGATTATTGTCAGAGGTATGAAGCATAGGAGCCATGGCTCCTATGACAGGTGCATAGATATAGGTTGGTTCCAATTGTTGAGCAAATACAGGAACTTTCTTGGACTTTAAATGTTTAAAAGGAAAGATGTCTTCCCTGAATATAATATCCCTGTTGACAAAGAAAACATTGTTAGCCAATTTAAAAAGATGTATCTTTTCTGTGTGCCAGAATACCCATTAGCACTGTTGGAACTGCCCTGCTCATAAATTTTTCCTTCTCCTGCACATTCTTTGTATAGCATAGAAATCCCAATACTCTTAAGTGTTGCAATGAGGGACTTCTGTTGTATAACTTCTCAAAATCAGACATTTCATTTAGAACTGGGGTGGGCAATCTATTTATAATATACACAACATTCAATACACAGTGTCCCCAATACGTTAGGGGTATATGAGCTTCGAATCTCATAGGTCTGGCAACTTCTAAGATATGTCTATGCTTCCTCTCAGCTACTCCATTTTGCTGAGAGGTATAGACACATATTGTCAGGTGAATTACTTAAAGCTCTTTAAATAAACTTCCACAGATTGAGTTAGTGAATTTTGTGCCATTGTATGTCTGATTACTTTAAGACTATTGCTGGATTGATTCTTCACATAAAGCAAAAAATAATTCAGCACAACACACATACACATACACCTGATTTCAGTTTCAACAAAAACAACTAGGTCATTCTTGAGAAATTATCCACCAAGGTTAAAAAGTATCTATTTCCATCAAAAGTTGACACTCTATAAGGGCCCGATACATCAACATATAGTAAATCTGAGTACTTTTAATATTGCTACTAGAAAATGGAAGTCTAGTATGTTTAGTTAAGGGACACACGTGACATTTGTTCACTATATTGACTCAATTATCATGCTTTATTGTGATAACTTCTTCAGAATTACAGGGGGCACATGTCCTAATCTTTTATACCCTAGTTTAATGTTGACTTCTCCTTTATTTTTCTCTGTAATCTCTTTATTCTTCATGTCTGCATCAACAGTTTCAGATGTATTAACTAGCAAGGACTTCTCAATGTGATTCTCAGCAACCCGTGGCATTAAGATGCATAACCCTTCGTTTTCTTTACCAATCTCCTTCACCTTACTATTGTAAAGATTCTGGAATAGACAAAAGTCAGAATAGAATGCAACACAACATTGCAAATTTTTAGTTACCTTTGACACTGAGAGCAGATTGTATCTGAATTGTGGAACATGTAGAACATTCCTAATTGTGAGATTTTGACTATATTTGAATTTTCATCACTTCTTTGTATTTAATATGTTCTAGGTTTAATCTTGATATTTTAACTTTTATATTATTTTTATTAGTACGAGTTATTAGCGAATATTTAATATTTTTAACAAAGTCTATTACATAAAGGACGAAATAATTTATTTCAATTACGAACTAAATCTAATTAAATTACTTTCCTACACTATTTTCTTGTCCCATCACCCACCTACTGCACTATTCACTTGTCGTATCCCACTCCTCTTTCACTATTCCTTTGTCCCATCATTCATTTTCAACACTCCTCTCATATTTTCTTATTATATGTACACATACAAAAAAGGAGAAAAAAAGGAGAAAAACCCTAGAGCTAAAAGGATTGAGCAAAAAAAAAATGAAAAAGAACCTAGAGAAGCCAATAGCCTGTTTGGCCAAGCTTCTAAAATCAGCTTATTTTGAGAAGTGCTTTTCTCAAAAGTACTTTTTTTAAAAGTGCTTTTGGTGAGAAGAAGTTTGTATTTGGCTAAGTAATTTAAAAAGCACTTTTGAACAATAATTAGTGTTTGGCCAAGCTTTTGAAAACTGCTTCTAAGTATATTTTTCTCAAAAGTGCTTCTTAGAAAAGTGCTTTTGGAAAGAAGCTACTTTTTTCTGCTTCTCAAAAACTACTTGTGCTTCTCCTCAAAAGCACTTTTTTTTTCTTTCCAAAAGCTTGGCCAAACACTTTAATTTTTGGCCCAAAAAAAAACTTGGCTAAACATGCTATAAGAAAATAGGAATGAGGATAAGCTTGGCCAAACATGCCAAATTATGCTCTTGATCATGGTAATATTTAATGTCAAGAATTCTGGCAACTTGATGTACAAGGAAGGAGGATAATAAATGAGGATAAGCTGCAATGTCCAAGTTTGAGGGTGGAAGTGTCCAGGAGTTAAGGAGACAGGAGAGAAGGAAGATCAGGGTAACATATTCAAATCCTATGGGAGGAGGATATGTTGATCAATTTTATATCTAACTCTGTGGTTTTTTTTTTGCAGGTGAGATAACTATGTCCAGATCTTATGCTTTAATGGTATTCTTTATGGCGGTATTAGTGCTAAACACTCAACCCATAGGGAGACTGTTAAATATAGGCAAGGACATAAAGTCAAGGGTTTCATCATTTCGTTTCACAAGCATTAGATCTCACAATGCTAGCTCACAAGACAAAAGGAAGTACAGGGTACACAATGGGGAATGTGCAGCAATAAAACAAATAGAAAATCTGCCCAGAATGTTTAAGAAAAATGGGCAGAAGGAGCTAGGTGATATAAGAGATGGGAGTTTGATCTTAAGGGATATAGGGAGCCAAGCAGATTCAAGTATTAGGAGATATATTAAGATAGGCTACGACAAAGGGGCGAGGATGACCAAACTGATGCACAAGGCAGGCATACCAAATAAAACAAATAAGAGAATGATTACCTCAACAATTCATAAGGGAGACTTGGAGGTACACAATGGAGGAAGGGTGATTGGTAGTAGTGAAGAATGTGAGTTAGGCAAAGGGGAATCATCAGATAAAAAGGACAAAACAAAATTGCCCAGAATGCTTAATAGATATGGGCAATACGAGCTAGGTGTCACAAGGAATTATGGGCAGTGGTCACAAAAACAAAATATCGAGGATTACTTTGGGTATAGCAGTATTCAAATCTGGTAAATGAGAGACATATGATCGTGGGGGAATGGGAAAAAACAGAGAAGTAAGGAGGCAAGGTGGAGTAGGGTAAAGGAGAGATCACTACATCACTATGTACAAGTCCTTAGGGAGGAGTACATAGTGATCAGTTTTTATACAAACCTTGTTTTCTTTTTTGCAGGAAACGTTAATGTACTCATACCTTGTCACTCACTACGACTTCTATGGGTGGTATTAGTACTTGGTACTCATTCCCTAGAAGAAGGAAAGGTGACATGCACAAGCATGAAAAAGGACTGCTGGAAAACACCCTGGTATGGTTGCATTAAACACATAAATTAGCAACAAATTATGGAGAGAACAGGGACTTATTGGTACACAATCGTGGTGCAACATCACTCTTATCATATGAAGTATCAATCATGTTAGGTACCTCAACGACTTGCAACGAGGCAACACACGAATCTGGAGGAAAAAACATTGAAGCTGAAACGAAAATAAAATTAGCTTGCCTCATTTGGCACAAGCATATGGGCTTATATGATGCAAATAGGTCCAATACTCAACGATGGAAGCACACTAGGACACCCCAGGAGGATTACCAGTCAGAGAGTTCATGAAACAAGCAATGGAAGACTAGCAAAAATCGAGGCAAAGTCATGCCACTTCCATTTGGACGAACAATGCAGTTTTTTATCATAATGGCGCGACTTCATCAGACATGTTTAAATGAATTACATGGACGAGTTTAATGAAGATCAAGCAAGGAATCACAAACCAAACAGTGATACAGAAAAAAGAAATATGTGCAGAAAACAGAAAATGCAATTACGGTGGCTATGAGTCCTAATTTTGAGTAGTGGCTAGTTTACACAAGCAACTGAAAGTTCATGTTCAAAGGTTAGTACACAATGATATAAACTACTATAGATTACATGTACTGTCACTATTGAGAGTCTAACTCACTTTTGGTAATAGGTTCCATGTAGTTTTCAATTTTGTTGCTTTCATACTTTAAGATCTCATGACACATTATTTTTTATATTTTATTATATAATTAAAAACTAGCCCTAGGCACTGCCTAGTGGATTAATTATAAATAAATAAATAAATAAAATAAGAAAATAGGAGTGCCTCCTTCTTCTTCTGGGCAACAACTAGCTCTTCTTCGTCATCTCACATTTACACCTAAAACTAGCTCTAGGTCTCCATAAATTCGTACAAAAAGGCAGCGACGTAAGAATACAAAAATCAGCCATTTTCACCACCTTAAACCCTCACAAACAAGCTTTAAACTCACCTGAAATCACCCCCTAAACCATCGAAGAACAGCCCTAAACATCCATTGAAAACCAGCCTTGAAGCTCCAGTGTTTCAGCCATTAACCACTCTAAAATCGCAGCAAGAAGCAGGCCAAAACCGCAGCTGAAACAGCCGTAAATCAGCTGCCGAACAGCTCCAAAAACACCCTTACAGCACCCCAAAATTAAACCACCTTGTTTCAGCTCCCAAAGCTACTGCCAAAACGCCGCATCCTTTACCCATTAATTAAAACACGTAAGTTTCGGTCGAGGTCGATGTTGAGGGTCCCCAGTTCGCGTGTTTTGCTGTTGTTTTGAGTTTCTTGTTGCTACATCAAAGCTCAAATTCATGTACGGGTTCATTATTTATCTTATTCTCGATTGATATAGAAATTTTAAAGTTTATGATGCCTATTTGAATGAATAACAATGTTAGCTAGTGAGCATCTCTATGTATGTGATAAACTTGAGTTTGGTCTGACTCCTTGCATTGTTATTTCCCGTTCGTATTTCATACTCTATGGCTATGATGCTAGAGATTTGGTACGTCTTGAACTTGACCTTAGCAGCTAAGTCTTGTGGACCATTTCATTTAAGAAGTATGGAAACTACGTCCATTTATAAGTAGCTTATTATAAAAATTAGTCAATTCATAAAATATTACTAATATTAGTCAATTAGTTATTTATAGCAAAAAAAAATTGATTTTTTACTTTTTTTGAGTGAGTGCTATTAGAATAGATTGGGTACATCTTAAGGAGCTTGAATCTCAGTTTTTGGATGATTTGATGAGTTTTGAGGTGGTTTGAATTGAAAATTCGAATTAAAAAAATTGAACATGAAAAAAATGATGTGTATCACACTGTGTATCATTTGTGTATCATATATGTATCAATTATGTATAACATGTATACATGTATGTGAGATACATGCATGATACATGTTTGATACATGTGTCACAGAAGAATTTTTTGAACTCGATTTAATTACGAATTTTGAAACAAAACCAGTCCAAATCACCTTCAATCTTCCTCAAATTTTGTATATTGACTTATCTATATGTTTTCAATGAATTTCAACTATACCCATTCAAAAAAGTTCTTTTTTTTTGCTTAGATTTTGGGAATATTATATTTTTTTTGTATTTCATCACTTTATTTGCTAACTCATCCATGAAATTCCTTTCCGTCTTGCATCTAATGTTACTAATCCGCTTAAAAATATGGAAGGTAATTTTTGCATGTGATTCTTTGAGAAAAAGAACCTTGTTTATTTGTTTTTTTTATTTTTATATGTACTTGGCTAGTTTTGATAAGTTTATGATTAATAGCTAGAGGTTAGTAAGTTGAAACTTATTTGGGATATTTGTGTAAGTTTGTCTTTTAAGTATTGGGTCATGGCTGTAATGCGTTGACGAGTTGGTTATTGTGAGTAGGTTATATGGGCTGTGGTATATCCAAGGTTCATTGCATAAAAGGAATAAAAGAGTGGAAATAACAATTGTGGGTGGGAGTGATCAATTCAAAACTCGTTCCGGGAAGAAAGAAAAAAGAGTACAAAATAGACAAAATAATTGTCTCGAATTTGTAAGATATAAAGACATATAATCTAGTTGCTTTAGGCGTATTTTAATTATTAAATAATTATGATGGTTATGGGTACGGTTTCCGTGACACAACTGCGACACGTAATCCCAAACTCAAGTGCACGTTCGTGTGGCTCGACCTTAACTTTAAAGTAGTGTAAATTAAACACGTTGTAAAATTACGGGTGCATTTAATGCGGCGCAATTTGCGATGTTGTAAAACGACAAATTTACGACATCGTAACTTGTTTTGAAATAATTTTCTAAATACCAGAATGTTTTAAATATACAATGAAAGCGGTAAAAGGTAAATATGCGGCGTAAGATCTAAACACGTGATAATCAAACAATATGAGCCAAATGTAGTCAATAAAGCGACCATGCTAGAACCACATAACTCGGGGAATGCCTTACACCTTATCTCCAGTCAACAGAATTCCTTACTCGGACTTTATTTTTGCAGACCAATAATAATAGAGTCAAACCTTCCTTTGACTAGGGATTCAAATAAAATGTGACTTGGAACACCATAAAATCAATTCCAAGTGGTGACTTTGTAAATAAAATAATTTCTACTCAAGTTTGTCACTAAAATTGAAAAAAAAAATTTAACCAACAATCCATATAGTACATATCTTTTAGGGTAAAAAAAGGAGTGTGACACTAATTATGCTCCTTGCTGAGATTGGACAAGTACCAATGTGAATAATTAAAGCCACATCTCCATTAGGTAAATGTACCCTTCTAGGATTATTAGATAATTTGTGTAAATGATCAGATTAACAATTGCTCAATCTCATACTGTAAAAAGTATACTCTTTTGCCATGTTTTGATATGACTTACTGGTCACTAATGAAATTTTTTTCTATCTCTGCAAATTGAGGCTTGATCAAGAGGATTCTGAAAAGATGAACCTGGTTCATCGTGCTGGTTCATCTGAAAGGCGAGGTATATGTTCTACACTCTTCACACTTTGAAATTCTAATAATTAAATCATGAGCAGAACTCTGCCCAAACTCAAAAACTTTTCAAAGCCTATCCATTTGACATTGATCCACTTCTGTTTCAACAAGAATCCTTATCAAATTAAAATACCTAGATTCTAGGGAAGCCTTAACCGTCAATTCAAAACTAAAAGTTCATCCAAACCATCCCCTCCCTTATAGAACCATTCCCAAATTTTTGATGACTCTTTCAAGTCGGCGATTGAGGGAGAAGAACATAGGTCTTTCGATTCTGAACAGGTAACTTTTGTACCATAACCTTCTTCTGGGGTCATTTCTGAGGTCGCCGAAAACTTAGAAAATAGGTTCATACTTGTTGGGTCTGTGATAGATGTGGAAATGCCTGAGACAACAAGTAAAGAAGGTAAAAATAAAATATAAAAAGAAAAGGAGAGAGAGGGAGTATGGAGTGAAGAGGGTAATAGGGCAAGAATCCATAAAAATGGCTTTTTGTGGTGCTGAGCCAGAAAAGGAAGAAGAAAGTAGCAAGAACGTAGGGGGAAGTGAATCAGGAGAAGCTGCTGAAGGGTTAGTTAATTTAGGAAAGCACACAAATGAACCTGGTTTATCTACTGAGGAAACCCTAGAGGATCTGCTGAAAATGTTAGGCGATAACTACAATCCAAAGAAGAAAAGAACTCCTAAAGCTTAAAAGTCTGGAACAGCAAGAAAAAGTAAGAAAAGAAAAGTTGCTCCTTCTGAGACTTCTAACATTTCTCTTCCAAGAGGAAGAACTACAAGGAGCAAGGTAAAGCAAAGTGAGGACGAGTTGAAGAGAGATTTAGAGGAGAGTAAGAAGAAAATAGTAGAAAAAGGGAAAGAAAAGATTGTTGAGTCTATTGAGGCTATTGAAGTGGATGAGATGGACCTGGTCCATCAAGGTGAAAAAGTGGCAGAAGTAGAGGTTCAGACCCCTAAGCCCAATAAAGTCAAGACTTCCTCAAGGAAGTCTTCATCTGTTTCTAAGTCTGCTGAACCATCCATCTTGGCTAAATGAACCAGGTTTGCAATTTTTCCAAGCCTTAATTTCCTAGCCTGCCTAGAACTTTCAGTGACCCAGATTCAGAATTTTTTGTTTGTTGCTCATGTTTTAACTGTTTTTGTTTCATTTTGCGGATTGTGGAAGAATCATATTCTCTCTATCAATGAAATCTGATGCTTTTTGCTCAGATTCAGTATCTCGATTTGTTGATAGTTTGAATTCTTAGTTGATTATTGATGATTAATCCATGATTGCATATGCAGTTGCCCAAACGACCATGAGTAAGTGTTAAAAATCTAGGATTCATACAATTTTTTTTTGCAACTTTTCGATGATGTCAAAAGGGGAAAGATAGGTTGTGCTCTGAACATGTGATATTTATAACCTAATGAACTTGGTTCTTTATGATAAATGCTTAATACTCTAATATGTATCACTGTTGGACTAAGCTGAAACAGGCCTGAAGCACAAAGTTTGTCATCATAAAAAAAAGGGAGTTTGTTGGCCCAAGAAAGGAAATAGTTTTGACGATTGACAAAGGAACTCCGAGATGAACCAGGTCCATCACAGGTGACATAGATCAGCAGATTTAAAGGAAAATGAGATGCACATGCATGAGATAAATGTATTCTGAAAATTGAGATATCTTCTGATCGAAAAGATTGCAAAAACGAAATTGGAGGAGGACTCCTTATTCAATAAGAACAGAATCAAAGATAAGGAAGGATTTAGAAGTTGAGTTTGACTAGAACTCTTTCACCATGGAAGAGTTGGATTAGGATTCTAGTTAATTCCTTATCTACTAACTCCAATAAATTGCAGATTGTTCTTATGATATGTAGATGCACAAAAGCAGAAATTTATCAAGAATTGAGAGCAAAAATTCGTGAAGAAATTTTGCAAGCAGTTCGAGCCAAATTGGAGAGTGCGAATCTGAAGCTACATACTAGCTAGAAGAACCAGTTCCATCTGTTTATCATTGAGTCTAGTTGGTTGTAGTAGGCGATTTAATATTGTATCTTTTTTGCTTTCATAGAAGCAATTGTAATAGGTACACCTTTGTTCAAGTTAGAGTTAACTTGAATCTGGTAGAAAATAGCTAGAGGCTAGTTACTACATAGGGTTAGAGTTAATCATAGGATTACAAAAGAGTTTATTTTGTAAGTCCGTTTGGCTCAGAGTTTACACTGAAGATTTTGAGCAAATCCTACTGAGGTGTAGGTCGTGGTTTTTGACTTTTAGAGCCAGGTGTTTTCCACGTAAAAATCTCTGTGTTTTTACTTTACTGCTTTTATTATTTCGCAAACAGCAGTAGTTGGAACACCAAGAAGAACCAGGTTCTTCTAGTAAGACAGCACTCGGAAAATTGGGTACCACACAATTAACTATATTCTTGTATGGTATTGACGTCTAAAACATCAATTGGTATCAGAGCAGGTTATCCTTGAAAGGCTAACACCTTGGAAAAGATCAAGATGAATGCACCACCGGGGAACTAGGAAGGACAATCAACTGTTAGGCATCCACTCTTCAATGGCCAGTACTACTCCTGGTGGAAGAATAGGATGAAGGATCACTTAATTTGAGAATACTATGAACTATGGGACATAGTCACTGACGGTCATTTAGCCACCTTGAAGAAGACAGCTGAAGGGGTAAATGTGCCAAAGACTAGAGCTGACTGCACTACTGGGGATTTGAGAAAGTGGGAGGAAAATGCTAAGGCCAAGAAGTGGCTTGTGTGTGGACTCGGTCCAGATGCAGAATTAAAAGTTCTACCACTGCCAAAGAAATTTGGGACACTTTGCAAGCGGCTCATGAAGGAACATCTCAAGTGAAGAGGTCAAGAGGAACTCTACTATATTCTCAATATGAGAATTTCACCATGAAGGAAGAAGAGACCATCCAAGAGATGTATACAAGGTTCACTACACTAACCAATGAACTCAAGTCTCTTGGAAGGGTCATTTTTGAAGAAGACAAGGTTGAGAAAATTCTGACAATGGTCTTGCCAATATCTTGGGAAAGCAAAATTACAGTCATTCAAGAATCTAAGAACATTGCAACTGTTAAGTTGGATGAGCTAATTGGAAATCTCACAGCCTATGAACTTAGAAGGCAGAATATGAAGATGGATAGTCCCAAGAAGGAAAGGAGTTTGGCATTCAGAATCACGGAAGAATATGATCTAGAGGAGTATGGAATAACCATGATCACAAAGGACTTCAAGAAGTACCTAATGAAAGCAAATATTCCTTCAAGAAGTGGAAGCTACAACAAATCAAGGGTTCCTGGAAAAAAAATCAATGACGGGTGTTACAAGTGTGGAAAGACTGATCACCACATCAAAAATGCCCTCAATAGGAAATTGAATGGAAGAAGGAAAGAGTTGAACGAAGGAATAGGAAGATGGAACAGGTTCCACCCAAGAAAAATAGAACATCAGCAAAGGCAATGGTTGCTGATTGGTGAGAAAGTTCAGATGAGGAGTCAGATGATGAAGATGAACAAGCACTTATGGAAATTGGAGAATCCGATGAGTAATTTAAGGTAAGTATAATTCATCTCAAAGACGAGATTAAATTTTCGTCTGAAGAAACGCTATCTGAGTTACTCCTGGATTTCATTGATGAATCTGAGGATCTAAACAACGAAAAGAAACAACTGCCTAGGGAGTGTGTGATTTTGAAACCTAAGTGCAAAAATCTGGAACTTAGGGTTAGTGAAAGTGATAGTAAAAATGTTGAGTTAAAGAACCAGTTTCATGAAATTGACACCACTGTCTTAGAGTTAAGATCTGAAAATCTAAAACTGAAATTAGGAATAGGTAAAAACAAAGTTGATCACACACAACTCACATTAGAAGAAAATCTAGGAAAAATGAAAGACGAGTTGTACAAAAGAGATGAGCACATAAGAGTCCTTAAGGAGAATCTTAGCAAGATCAAGCATGAACTAGATAGAACTAACAAATGGAACAGGTACTCTGATGCTTTAACTTGGCTACAAGAACACCATAGTAGCAATAGAAGATGACTTGGCTTTGGAAATCCGCTGCCTAAGTGGGACCCAAAAAACAAGTACCTCACTCTTCCTGAGAACAAAATTTGTACACATTGTGGTAAGACTGGTCACTTCAAAAGTGAATGCGATGCAAAAGAAAAGGCTAGTCAAAACAACACAAGATTTGTTCGAAGGAAAAATTGGTTACTTGCCTGGACTAAAAAGAAATTGATTCATCCTTTTTCTCATGGAAAGGGACCCAAACTAGTTTGGGTTCCTAAAACTAACCTCTGATTTATTTTGTAGATTCAGGTGAAACGTAGTAGCCAAATATGGTAAATGGACAGTGGCTACTCAAAACACATGACTGGCAACAAGGACTAGTTCCTTTCACTTGAGGACCTCAAAGGAGGAAATGTCTCCTTTGGAAATGGAAAGAAAGGTGAAATCATCGGGGTTGGTAATGAACAAGATGATGAAGAAATTGGGCTAGTCAGAAACTCTGTCCAAACTAAAGCAACAATGGAGGAAAGAACAGGTGATGGAACAGGTTCATCCATCCCGGGCAACATGACAGGGGGAATAGAACAAAATAATTCCCAAACTTCATTGGAACCTGTACCTGAACCTGTTCCACAACAACAAAGGAATGAAGGAACATCAAGGAGTAACTTGTTGGTTGTGAAACCATGCAGATATCTTTAAAAAAGCACTGAGTAAAGAGCATTTTGAAAGGAACATGTTACTATTAGGGATGATTAAGATCACTTAGTTGAACCAGTTCAGAATGTAAATACATGGAAAAAAAGGAAAAAGAAGAAGGAAAATGAAAACGAAAACGAAAAAATTTGGCTAGAAAATCAGGAATTTGTGTAAATAATCAGATTAACAATTGTTCAATCTCATACTGTAAAAGGTATACTCTAATGCCATGTTTTGATATGACTTACTGGTCACTAATGAAATTTTTTCTATCTCTGCAAATTGAGGCTTGATCAAGAGGATTCTGAAAAGATGAACCTGGTTCATCGTACTGGTTCATCTGAAAGGCGAGGTATGTGTTCTACACTCTTCACACTTTGAAATACTAATAATTAAATCATGAGCAGAACTCTTCCCAAACTCAAAATCTTTTAAAAGCCTATCCATTTGACTTTGAACCAGTTCCGTTTCAACAAGAATCCTAACCAAATTAAAATACCTAGATTCTAGGGAAGCCTTAACCGTCAATTCAAAACTAAAAGTTCATTCAAGCCATCTCCTCCCTTACAGAACCATTCCCGAATTTTCGATGACTCTTTCAAGTCGGCGACTGAGGGGGAAGAAACTGAGTCTTTCGATTCTGAACAGGTAACTTTTGTACCATAACCTTCTTCTGAGGTCATTTCAGAGGTCGCTGAAAACTTAGAAAATAGGTTCATACTGGTTGGGTTTGTGATAGATGTGGAACTTCCTGAGACAAGAAGGAAAGGAGGTAAAAATAAAATAAAAAAGAAAAGGAGAGAGAGGGAGTAAGGAGTGAAGAGGGGAATAGGGCAAGAATCTGTAAAAATGGCTTTCTGTGGTGCTAAGCCAGAAAAGGAAGAAGAAAGTAGCAAGAACGCAGGGGGAAGTGAATCAGGAGAAGCCGCTGAAGGTTTAGTAAATTTAGGAAAGCACACAGATGAACCTGGTTCATCTACTGAGGAAACCCTAGTGGATCTGCTGAAAATGTTAGGTGATAATTACAATCCAAAGAAGAAAAGAACCCTTAAAGCTAAAAAGTCTGGAACAGCAAGAAAAAGTAAGAAAAGAAAAGTTGCTCCTTCTGAGACTTCTAACATTTCTCTTCCAAGAGGAAGAACTACAAGGAGCAAGGTAAAGCAAAGTGACGACGAGTTAAAGAGAGCTTTAGAGGAGAGTAAGAAGAAAATAGTGGAAAAAGGGAAAGAAAAGGTTGTTGACTCTATTGAGGCTATTGAAGTGGATGAGATGGACCTGGTCCATCAAGGTGAAAAAGTGGCAGAAGTAGAGGTTCAGACCCCTAAGCCCAATAAAGTCAAGACTTCCTCAAAGAAGTCTTCATCTGTTTCTAAGTCTGCTGAACCATCCATCTTGGCTAAATGAACCAGGTCTGCAGTTTTTCCAAGACTTAATTTCCTAGCCTGCCTAGAACTTTTAGTGACCCAGATTCAGAATTTTTTGTTTGTTGCTCATGTTTTAACTATTTTTGTTTCATTTTTGTGGATTGTGGCAGAATCATATTCTCTCTATCAATGAAATCTGATGCTTTTTGCTCTGATTCAGTATCTCGATTTTTTGATAGTTTGAATTCTTAGTTGATTATTGATGATTAATCCATGATTGCATATGCAGTTGCCCAAACGGCCATGAGTAAGTGTTAAAAATCTAGGATTCATACAATTGTTTTTGCAACTTTTCGATGATGTCAAAAGGGGGAAGATAGGTTGTGCTCTGAACATGTGATATTTATAACCTAATGAACTTGGTTCTTTGTGAAAAATGCTTAATACTCTAATATGTGTCACTGTTGGACTAAGCTGAAACAGGCCTGAAGCACAAAGTTTGTCATCATCAAAAAGGGAGAATATGTTGGCCCAAGAAAAGAAATAGTTTTGACAATTGACAAAGGAACTCCGAGATGAACCAGGTCCATGACAGGTGACATAGATCAACAGAGTTAAAGGCACATGAGATGCACATACATGAGATAAATGTATTCTGATAAAATTGAGATATTTTCTGATCGAAAAGATTGCAAAAACGAAATTGGAGAAGGACTCCTTATTCAATAAGAACATAATCAAAGATAAGGAAGGATTTATAAGTTGAGTTTGACTAGAACTCTTTCACCATGAAAGAGTCGGATTAGGATTCTAGTTAATTCCTTATCTACTAACTCCTATAAATTGCAGATTGTTCTTATGATATGTAGATGCACAAAAGCAGAAACTTATCAAGAATTGAGAGCAAAAATTCGTGAAGAAATTTTGCAAGCAGTTCGAGAGCCAAATTGGAGAGTGCGAATCTGAATCTACATACCAGCTAGAAGAACCAGTTCCATCTGTTTATCATTGAGTCTAGTTGGTTGTATTAGGCGATTTAATATTGTATCTTTTCAGCTTTCATAGAAGCAATTGTAATAGGTACACCTTTGTTCAAGTTAGAGTTAACTTGAAGCTGGTAGAAATTAGCTAGAGGCTAGTTACTGCTAAGGTAAGACCCTCTCCATTTTCATTTATGTTTTAAATTAACCAATTGCAGGTGTTCGATCGAGGGAGTTAATAGATCCTTCAAAGTCCTTAGGTCTGAAAGAACCCGTTGCACTCTTTTTCCCTTAGACCGGCTTTTGTCCCAAATGGATTTTTCCGGCGAGGTTTTTAACGAGGCAACCATTGTTCGTGCTAACTTAGAGAAATTCAACAGTATCCGAGGCTTCTTTACAATCAACCTCGAGTACTGGGGGACATCACCCTCGAATGTCAACTTTGTTGCAAGGAAAGTACTTCGTGTCAACGGGGTCTCGATAGGAAAATTTTGTAAGGGCCAAATGGTCGAATGAGCCGTGCCCATGTAGGTTACCCGAGCCCTAACATAAAACATGTACGCATGTATAATCATCTATTAAGAGAAGTATTTTTCCTTGCCAAATTTTTCATGCCTTAGAAAATTTTGCTTTACAGTTTCATGCTCTTCATCTATTGTGCAAACAGGCTTAAGGGTCGATCACAACTGAAGTTCGAACAACTAACCCCACACTCGAGGATTGCCGCCCAAAAAATAGATTTTATCGAGCTATTAAGACCTCGAGACTGTAAGACCATAAAAAGGTAATCCTCGAAATTTGTAGGCCACGGCCACCCCATTGGGGGACTTGACACTTCGAACAAGTTTGGTGTGTAACGGGGAAACACGCCTAAGAGGCAAGTCCCACACTAAAAAGGCTACGGCCAAATTAACACGGTTCGGAGACGTCTGATTTCCGTAATAAAATAGGCCTTCGAATATTTTCATAAACCTGTTAAAAAGTCTACCTTCGACAATGTTAGAAAAGGGTTTCGATAATATCGACCCTCGAAAACCCTACTGGGTACGAAATTGTTCGAAATCTCGAACATATTCTTTATTTCATGCTAAGGCATTACGAAACAAAGGGTTTCGATAATACCAACCCTCGAAAAACCCAATGGGTACAGAATTGTTAGAACTCTCGAACAGCTTCCCATGCTAAGGCATAACAAATTTTATATGATTAAACAATAAACTTTTCAAGCTGAAAAAGGGAAAAAGACCATTCTTTTTTACAAAGGCCACATCGGCCTAATACAAAAGTCTAAGGGCCTTTTCTATTTTGAGTTCGAGAAATTATCCTTGCTCTAATAAAACATAAGGGTTACTCTACTTCGAGTTCGAGCAAGTACTCACTCGATTATAAAAAACTACACTAGTCCGGCTTCGATCGAATTGCCTAAGCCTCGAACTTATGAACAAAATTTTCATAAGGCATAAATGAAAAAAAAAATTCATAAGGTAGGAAATGAAATATAGACAAGTCGGAAAGAAAGGGTATCTTTATATATATGAAAGGATATTTACAAGGTCCGATCAGGTTCCTACACAAAAGATCGAAAATGAAAAAATCCTAAAGTTCCTACCTATCTTTGGAGGCAGCTTCCTCTCCATCGGGGTCCCCCCTTCTCTCGCTCCCGGCGTCATCATTATCATCATCGGAGGCCAGTGCCTTGGCATCGGCTTCGAGCTCTTTGGCATTTTTTATCTCATCGGTGAGACCGAAGCGTCGAGCATGAATCTCCTCGAGGGTTTCCCTCCGAGATTGAAACTTGGCGAGCTCGGCAACCCAATATGCTCATTTTTGGGCAGCCTCGATAGTTTTCTTTGCTTGGGCTTGAGCAGCTTCAGCATCATAACGGTAGACGGCCACGATCGCCTCCGCATCGGCCTTGGCCTTTTCAGCCTCAAATTTAGCCTTTGCAAGTTCGGTGCCCAACTGAGCCTCGAGCTCCTCAATTTCTTGGCATGTGCCAAGCTCTTATCTTTCATACCCTAAAGCTGATTTTCAACCTATGACAAAAAAGCTCGAGCAGCTTCCTTCTCTGAGGCGAGGCGGTCCATATTTTGCTTCCATGCCAAGGTCTCCGCCTCCATCGCATCAACCTCTCCTCGAATCTACTCGATCCTCTCGAGCTTCTGCTGGACCTGTGAGATCGAATTGTTAGCCATAGTTCCCGAGCCGATTCCATGAGCTTATAAGATTTCTATTACCTGCTCAGTCATGTCGGTTTCTTCTGAGACGCGGCTAGCTCAGTTCGGAGGTCCTTGATCTATACTTCTTTTTTCCCACTGAAAAGTTTAAGGGCAATTCTCTCCTTGGTAAGCCTTTGACTGTTGGCCTCATACCGACTCAGCTCAGCTCGCGACCTAGAAAATGCTTCATGATGAAGCACAGAGGCCTACACGGATAAAAGAAAGAAATTAGACAAGGAAGAAAAACACAAGTATGATATCAATAAGGGAAGTTAAGACTTACCCGATTCAAGCCTTTTTGTGCTTCGTTGAAAAGACACGGAGCCTCCACCTCGTCCATTGTGGTATGGCCTTCCTCCATGACCAGACCCTGAAGATAACTGGCCACCCCTACGGGGGCGGCAAAAATTCGTGCATCCTCCGGGAGGGAGATGTCAATTGTCTGTTTGTTCCTAGGACAGACGCTAGGGCCGGGAACTGATTGGTCAATCTAAAGCTCGAGGAGGTCCCACCTGGATCTTTCCTCGGTATTTCCAAATCACTCAGGCCGGCGGCATCCTCGATTATGGAAAATAACCACATAAGGGATCCTCCCCTCTGTGGGCTCCTTCTGCATCAGGAGTCTCATGACTTGAGCTTCCCGAATCGTCTCCTCAAAAAATGAAGGGAGGGACGGGGAGTCTCCAACTTCTATTACCCCAAGTGGGTCTCTTAGGGCACTCTTTTCATCTCGAAGAGCCTAGAGACTTACCTCCACAGCTGCTTCCGCCACTTTTTTGCCTCGAGATGAGACATCTTTAGCCTTTGCCAACTTGGGGACTCCACCCGAGGCTCGGTCAGCTCGGGGCAGACTGCTTTCAGATCTCACCGATTCAGTGGCCTATTTAGCCTCTTAGTTTTCCTTCACTCGGGCCACCAACCCTAAGTCGTCTTCTCTTTCATCCTATTCTTCTTCCTCCTCCCTTAGGAGTTGGATTGAGTCCACAGTCAAAGGAATGACTTTCTTTCTCAACCTACGTGCCACTCTCTTCTTGGGCTCTGACCCCTCAGAAGTCGAGGCCCTTTTCCTCGTATTATCTTTTGCCAGCTTGGGGACCGGGATCAAAGTTTCTTCTTCGCCAGATGGGGGCCTCATGACTGCATCTTTGTCGATACCTACAGGAAAAGAGATTGAGTAAGAATGGATAGAACGTTTTAACCAAACCATCAAACACATAAAAGGGGCTTACCATAATTTTTGGCCCCATCGGCCTTTCGATATGTCGCGTCATGCGCGCTCAGCATACGTCGAAGTCGAAACTAGGTCCCTGACCTAGCTCTCAAGATTAGGAATGGCACTGGGCATCGAGGCAACGACTATATCAAAAAATAGCATCGCTAAGATAAAGCGGAGAAGGAAAGTAACAAATAGGAACTAATAATGGGATCGTACTTACATTTCATATTCCACCTATCGGGGAATGGCATCTTCTCAGCCGGAATCAGGTTCGAGGTCTTCACCCTGACGAATAGACCCATTCAACCTCGATCTTGTCCTTGTCTATGTTGGAGATGAAAACTTTGGTGGCTCAACGCTGGAGCTTTATTAACCCACCTCGGTAAACTCGGGGGCTGTATAACCTGATGAGGTGGTCGAGGGAGAAAGGGTGCCCGTCGACTTTGCTCGAGAAAAATTGAAGCAATATGACAATCCTCCAGAAGGAGGGATGAATCTGATCGAGTGTCACCCAGTACTTTTTACAGAAGTCCACGATGATTGCGTCAAGGGGACCTAACGTGAAAGACTAAGTGTAAACACTCAATAACCTTTCCACGTGGGTGGTAATATCTTCCTCGCCCGATATCAAGACCTCCTTATTCTTCCAGTTACAATCCTTCTTCACTTTCTTGAAGAAGCTCTCAAATATCGAGCATATGTATCTTGATACCGGCTCGCAACGACCGAGGATCAATGAGGTTTTCTCGGTCTTGAAATCGGAGCTGATAACGCATCCCCGAGGAATACATTCCTCAAGGCGTGGTTCCACCGGTGTTTTCTTGTCGGCCGGCTAAGAAGATGGAGCGGTTTCATTTTGAGGCACAGTCTTTGACGTTTTCGCCATTTAGTTCTGAAGTTAAAGGAAGATAAAGATGAAGAGATTTGGTGTTTTAAGAAATAGTTGACGTTGAAATTTGAAGATCTGTAGATGAAGGGCTTGAAAAAATGCAAAGAACTTTGAAGGCTAGGACAGAAGAGTTTGAGAGAGAGGAAAAGAGGCATATTTATGGGTTTGACGGCGGCGGTTCAAAGTTATTAGTGGGCGACCATCAACTGACACACATTAATAACCTGAGGAAATGTACTGACGAGATGTTTCGGTTATTTCTGTCGCTTACGTCATGGAGATGACATCATGATAGGTCGAGGTAAAGATCGAAGGCTTAATTCGTTTCTTTTCATTGCACTCCAAAAAAAGAGGGGACTATTTGTATACGGTTAAAACTGGGCTCACAAGATTTTACTGATTACTCGAGACCAGGGAGATGTATCGAAGATCGGCCACGTAGTAGATCAGACCAAAGCATGAGAACAAGGTACCGAGTTCGGGATTCAAGGTACATGTCGAGATCGAGACTGTTGATACCCAATTTTTCCCATTTTTAAAATTGCATACATACCTTCAAAATCATGCATTAGTAGCAATTGGTATTTTCCATAATTTTTCTATATTTTTATTAATTTGTCCAGTATTTTATTTCCAATAAATAATTACAAAATTGCATCACAAATGATTTCAAAAAAATAATTCTTGATTTAATTTATTATTTATGGTCCTATTAAGACCAAATTATTCCATAATAGCCAAATTGGTACCTTTTGGCTATAATTGCAATAACTTTGCAATTATAGCCCAAGCATATAATTTTGTACTATTTTTTACCAGAAATTAGTTATTTGTATTTTTAAATACTAAATAATCATTTTAAACTATTTTATATGCATGAAATTTATTTTTTATAATTATTAGCTATTTTACAAATTGTTTTAATTAATTTAAATTGGGTATTTAACAAATAGCCTATTCTATTTTAATTTTAGCCTAATTAGACCAGCCCAAACACCTAACTATACCTGACCCAACAGACCCCAAGCCCAATTCCTAAATCTACCCAGCCCAATGCTAATTTAATCTTGGTTGTTGATCAATTTTGATCAACGGCCTGGATTTAACCTTTCCTAATTTAACCTAACATATACCCTCCAAACTCCTCTCATTCTCTCATCCTCACCCGCCGTCACTCCCTCACTCTCTCTCAAACTCCCTCTACCTAATCATGGCTTCCACCCGCCGTTGCTGGCTCACCGTTGATTATGGTGGTTCACCACCGCTCCTAGCCCTAGTGGCTCCCCTCCCATGATCGGATTCTTGATACCCTGAGGGCCTCAAGGGACCAATGGTTGTTCATTCCTCCCCTGGGCCTGTGCTCACCATTCTCAGGCCGCCATGGCTCAACCGAGTAAGATCTTTCTATTTTCCGGCTAAACCTATAGGTTTCTAAGCCGGTTTCTCTATTTTCTGGGTTATCTTCTAGAAAATCCTAACCTCTTCTACTGTACCTCTTAGATCTATAACAAATCTGAGGTTTTTCTGAACTATTTTCGTTTGTTTTATGAAAACCTTTCAATTTCTCAAAGCGTCGCTTTATTTTTCCACTAGGGTTTCTGGAACTCTTCTTCAAAACATGTTTCTGGTCTCTTTTTAATGTTGTTCTCTGATTTCCTATGTTTAAATGACTCCTTTGTTAAAATTTCTTTTTAATCATAAATCCTTAGTTTTGACACTATGTTGTAATTCTGAGTCTGTCTTTGTTGATTTGTTCGTATGTCTGTTTCTCATAAATATGTTTTGAATCTCTGTGATTTATACCCCGTTATGCTCATTTGGGTTTCTGATTTTTCTTCTCCCGCCTATATTATGTTTATTTTGGTTATTGACATAAATTTATGGTCATTTTCCCTAATCGGTACTATTTTCTAGTTGAATCCCTGATTTTCTGTGATTTCTACCCTATTGTGCTTATTGGGGTTTCTGATTTTGTTTTTCCATGCCTATATTATGTTTATTTCTTTCATTCACAGAAATTTGTAGTAATTTCCCTTAATTGGTGCTTTCGATTCTTTGAATCCCTAATTTCCAATATTCCTTTCTGATTTCCAACCCTTAAATTGTTTTTCTTGCCTTATTATGTGGTTAATTATACCGTTAATTGATTCTTATGTTATTTCATTAATTAGAACCTTATGTACCTAGCCTTAATTGCTTACTCTATACCTGTATTGCGTTTGAATTATTTCCTTAGCTATATTTCAGCCATATATATAATCTCATTCCTTATTTGTTACCTGTCTTTTACCGTTTGAAGTTAACTCCCCTAATAGAAGGAGTACTTGCACTGATTTTTTCTCTAATTGATTCTGAGTTCTTCAATCACTGAACAATTTTGACTCTTACCTTATTTACCTAGCTTTCAAATTGTTATATATATGCTCTCTTCTACTCTCATTAGACACACGAACTCACTGGTTCTAAAACTCTCTCTCACACATAAAAACTTTCTGTTATTTCTTGTTACTTGCTGCTTTAATTGAATTAGCCAGTTGCAAGCCAAGGCTAATTATTTCACTCTACTTCCCTATACTTAGTATATGCTCTCTTTAACTGGTATGTTCTGATTTAAATCCAAGTTCCAAACTCAATGTGTTTACTTACTGCTTTAGTTTACTAATCATCAGTCTACTTCTGTCTATTGTTTAGCTTTTCAACATGTAATTAACCTGCTTACATTACTGCTTCACTCATTTCTGTCCTAATTCAACTAAGGATCAACATGTTTATGAACTTGTTTAATCCCTTTATAACATGTCCCATCCTGACTCTGCTCTATTTATGTTTGTCTGGTTTCTAGTATGAACCTTTCTTTGCAAAGCAATTTTGTTACCTTAAGTTGTCTGATTCTACGTTTAAGTATGTCCTCAATTGTTTGTTCTGGAATTCATACTATGTTGGTACCATTAGTTATCCCCTAATCTTATAAACCCCTACAAAACCTCTATGTTTCTGCCTGTTATGTGTTCACTGTACATGCCATATGTGTCCCCAGTTCCCAACTTCCCTGTGTGAAAGTCTGTTGTTGAGCAATGTGGAATCTGCTTGCTCTATGGTTGATATGTTATTTTTTTGGTTGACACTGTTCTTTTTTAACTATTTTACTATTAATCAACCCCTCTATTTTCATAAAACTTCTTCACTCAACTGAGTTCCTTTTCAATACTGTTTTCATATCAAAACTTTTTCAAAACTATGTCAAGCACTCTCACTCTACTCTTAGGTCCTTAGGTTCTTCCCCTCCAGTGTGTGACTGCCTTGGGATTCTTGTGAGATCCCTCTGATGCACTGAGGCTGGCTCTTCCACACTGCACTTACTCAATTCTGGTTATGAAATCTGGGTGTGAGCACTGCCCGGGATCCTTGAGGTCCTTAGGGAACTCTGACACACTCAGACATGAGAAAGGCTATGAAACTCTGACAGATGAGGTTATGAATATTTGGTATCCTCAGGGTGCATTTGGTCCTGCTTTAGGCTCCCTATAATTTAACTTCTTCTTTTCTATCTACTTATGTAATTCATTTAGCTATTGGTTTGTAATAGTTATTGTAAACAGATATTGGGGATGGCTAGTGAAATGGGGAGGGTAGCTATATAGTTCTGTTAATATCATCGGGTAGAAAGCATGTTTAAGCTTTACATTATTTCTATCTGCATAAGAATCCATGTTTTATGACCAACATATTCATTCAAATCATGCCAAGCATACACTAGATATTATGTTCCTAGGATTTCATGTCTACTGTTTCAGCATCTCATCCATGCTTTATGTTTATCACTTAGAAATCCTGCTCCTAGGACAATAAACAACGTTAACATAAAATTTGTTACTCTTGTGCATTCAAAAAATCATGTTTCAATCATTCTGTAATTCTTTTGTGCATTTAGAAATCATGCCTTAGGAATTCTGTTAATTTAAAGGTCATTGACATAAAACTGTCGTTTTTGTGCATTTAGAAATCATGTATTAGGCACTCTGTTTGCATTTGCTTAACCACGCCTAATTTTAACTATTGATTCACGAAAAGGTAAAAAAACAATCTCACATATAATTATCCTGTTTTAGATAAAACTGGCAACACTCCCTGCATTTTCGTAACATCTAGAATAACATGCTTTTAGGAAAAAATAACTTCTAAACTGTCTAAAGGTTAACAAACTTAAAAATCAGTAGGCAAACTTATTAGGCCCCTGCTCTTGAGTTTATAAAAATAAAGCTGCATATTTCTATGCATTGACATTCACTTAAATATCCTGTGTTAGGATCCTGTCTAATGAAACTGCCTCTTGTTTGTGTTTGAGACCTGCTGATTATGTGCATTACTGTGGAGGTAAATCTGGCCCTCATAACTGCTTTCCTGCATTTATCTGATCAGTCCTATTTATTCCTGCCTGCCGCTTAGAATTTTATCCTTTAGAAACCTTAGGGGTCTGTCTAGAACTACCTATACTTAGAGGTCCTAAATTCCTCCAGGACCTTAAAGAAGGGACGGGTAATATCACACATAGAGATCGCTAATTAAATTCGCTTAATAACTGCTAAGGGGTGGGGTAAAAGGTAGATATGAATATGATGACTGGTGCGCTAATGCCACGTGTATCCCCTCACTGAGGAGTGATTACCGGGCATTGCATTGATATGATCCTATAGGATAAACAACTTAGGACTCCCCTATTCCCTACATATGTGTTCTTAGACTGCGAATCTTTTCAAAATCATTACTTTTTTCCATGTGTATACTTTGACTGCTTATTTGCTACTTGCTTAAATTCACAAAGTTTGTTTGGCCGGGAACCACAGTTGTGGACTTTGAGGGGTGCCTAATACCTTCCCCTCAGAGTAATTTCAAGCCCTTACCCAATCTCTGGTTATTCAATTAGTGTTATTATAACCCTTAATAGGTTCCCTAACGCACCTTAATTTGTTAGGTGGCGACTCTTCAAGTCCTTCACATCCCTTTTCCCAAAGGAAATGAGTTGTCCCAATAACGTCAAATACCCTGACTAATCCGAAAGGAGAGGAAAAAGGGGGCGCGACAGAGACCAGTAAGAATCGAGACCAAACAAGGTAGACATCGAGCAAGACCGAAGATAACATAATAATAGAAAAATGAGATATTCGTGACTGGTCGAAGATCATGGCGAAAATCTCGGAATGAATCAAATCAAGAATAGTTATTTAGCTAATCATGAGATTCCCTTATGTAATTAGAATTGTACCATAAGTATAATGCCTCTATTATATAAACGAGAGTTCTAATCATTTGAAAGACATCTCATTCTCACATATCAGAGCAATATAACACTCTCCCTTGCTTATACTCTCTTGTTCATCAACTTGCTTTATACTTTATTATTCCGGTATCAGTTAGTTCGAGGGCACTCTAACTCGAGGGCTGAATTTTATTTCAACACTGGTTTGATTTACTTTATTGTTAATTTCTATTATTAATCATCATATTTATCAATTGGTATTAGGTGAAATCATGTGTCCTTAAAATCACTTATAAGTTTAATTGTTATTCGATTTTAAGGGTAAACAAATTGTTTCAATTTTACTTTCTCCCTTCACTTTTACTTGTCCTGTATTCTAAAAATAGATTTTCATTTTTACTTGTCACTTTTAGCATATCAAGAGAAGATAATTTCTTTTTTTCCTGTTATATCCATAGTATTAATTACTCATTTCAAATAATTTTTTCAAATCTATTAGAAAAATATATGCATCAATTAACATAGGCGGATCCATGATTTAAACTTTATGGAGTCAACTTTTAAATTTTTTAGTATTGAACCCACTATATTTTAAAGTTATGGGTTCATATCTACTATTTTTGCAATTTTAATGAAGTTTTACATATAAATATTTACTTTGCGTTGAACGTTATGAGTTCAATTGAACCCGTCAAGTATACGCTACATCCGCCCCTGTAAATTAATATGGATATCATGGTAAATTATGCACTTCATTTCCTATTTGAACATAAGAAATTTTTCCCTTTTAAAAAAAAAATATTTTTTTCGAAATCAGCGTTTGTTCATAAAATTTCCAATTTAAACTTGAAAATGTATATTGGAAATTTTTGAAAATTTAAAAATCTCCAAAAAACTATTTTTCAAAATTTTCACTCAAATTACTCACAAAACTTCAAAAATAACCCAAAATTATATTCATGTCCAAACACAACCCTAAATTTCAAATAACATTTTCACTTGAAAATGTGTTTCACCATATTTTGGAATTTTACAATTCTTATGTCCAAACGCCCACTTAATATTTCTTAAAGGATGTGCAAAGTCCATAGTGAACAAATAAAAATAAATAAGAGAAAGTACTTAGAGGCGGACCTAGGATTTGAGCACAACCGGGGCACCACTGTGTGCTTATCTAGCGATAAAATTCGGCGTGCAACTCTTGAAAAACTTAATGATTATAATGACATATTATCCTAATATAAATAAAAAGTTCTAAAGAAAAAGAAAGAACCAAACAGAGAGAGAAATTTCTTCGCAAAATAGGTGCTATGGAATGTGAATGTGTTTGATTAAGCATGTTTGACCTTTTAAAATTTCTAGTTTTTTAATTAAAAAAAGAAATAAAGAAGGTCGGTGATCAAATGGGCATTCAAACTTTACATTATCAAAAACTTACTAAAGAAATTAAGATTAAGTGTATGTTAATAGTCAAAGAATTGAAGAAGAGCCTCAAACTCTTAGTTGTCATTGTCGAGTCGGTGTCAAAGTAATTATTGAAGAAGGTTGTGCCAGAAGAATTCATATTTGTTTTATTTGTGAAGCGATACGATGCAATTTGAGGCTTTTAAATTTAAGGGAAGGATTTGAAAACAAATAAAATAAATTAAATTGACTATTATGTATTAGTAGTAAACCATAATTGTATTCAAAAAAAGATAAAAATAAAAAATAAAGTAGTTTGCTATTAAATATAAATTATGTTTTATTCAAAAAACTAAAATAGAAAAGAGGAGAAAAGAGAAGTAAAATGAAGTAAAATGAAGTAAAAAAATAGGAAGCTGAAGTTGGGGTTTGATCCCTCAGTTGTCCAACAATGCCAAGAAGTTAAGCAGCCCAATCAACCACTTCTACCGTTCAGTCATTTTAGTTTTTGGGGTCAAAGAAAATATATTTATCGGGTCTCATATATAAGATCAGATATATATAACATATATATACAGAGTTTTTGTTGAGATTAACGGGGTCCCGTGACCTCTCAACCTACAACGTAGATCTGCCGCTGAAAGTACTACTTATTTCTTAAACTTCATGTCTGTAAAAAACGGTTCATCTAAAAATAAAAATAAAAAGGTAGGGAGCATTCGTTTGAACTAACCGAAAGCTGCAATAGAGAGTTCAAGATATCTGCTATAACGAATTCCAGTGGCTGATTCGTGAAGATGAACTAATAGCCACATTGTATATAGTCGCCATGCAAAAACCAACGTCAAAATCACTATTCCCCACGACCTGCAGGAATTGCATATATTCATTTAGATATAATTGAAGAGTTAAATTCTATTTTATGTTATAAACATTTTATGTTCTGTCACATAACCAAATGTTGAACCTATTTAATGAGATCATAGAAAATTGAAGTAAGTTAAAGAACTTTTAAGGATATGTAAATTAGGGAAATTTTGAAAAGATAAGGTTAATTCTTTCTTGATTTGGTAAGTAAACTTATTTTGAACAAACCAAAAAAGACTAAGTGAACATTCTTTCTGAACCGGAGGAAGTTTTAACTAATTAATTAGAAGACAATAGAAAAAAAGTCCAAGGCGGATAGCTGTGTCTATATTTAATATTTATAAATATTTAGATAAAATATACTGAATGCAGCCGAACCCGTATCTAGGTTTCTAACTCAGCTGTTTTTTATGGAATTCATCAATATGAGCGAAATTTGTAACAGACCTAATGATATATCAAAATTCAATTACAAACTTGTGACGGCAATAACGTTTCATCGCAATTGTTTTACAAATAATGACGAAAATGAGAATTTATATATTATAGTTTGTGATAGATATATGGATCGTACGTTACAAACTCAACAGAATTTCTTTTTGGTGACAACTGATAAATAGAAAGAGGTATAATAATCTATATATAATCTATAAACAGAGATGGATACAAGATTAAAATTTTATGGGTTCAGCTTTTTAGATTTTTAATATTGAGTTCATTATATTTTTAAAGTTATAAGTTCAAATCTATTATTTGTTGCAATGTTAATGAATTTTAAACATAAATTTATACTCCGCGTCAAAAATTATGGGTTCAATTAAACCCGTTACTTATATGCTAGATACGCCCTGTATAAACTAATGTGCTATATTGTCTGAGAATTTTATTTAACGCTTAAGCTCAAAACATTAATTAACTCTTTTGGCACGTTTGATTTATTTTACAAGGTCATCTTCAGTAGACCTCTGAGACTAGCAGTGGAGCCACACTGAACCAAGAGGTGTCAAGCGACATTCGTTCACAAGAAAATTACATTATATTACTAGATAAACTTTTTTACTTTATTTATCTTTACTATATTTTAATTCCCCTTGACTTTTTGATGTATCTAACTATTTATATTTTGACACCTCTTAATGAAAATTTTAGCTCCGCCTGTGACAAATAGTAACTCAACAAACAAATTAAAACAACTTGTAACAAACAATGGGAAAAGAAGAGCTTCTACGCAGTGTCCCGATCCTTTTACACCAAACGAAAACATGAAAAAAGGGAAGAACCATCTGCATAAGGAATATATACCATAAAAAAATTCATTTTCTTTGAACAGATAGTACCAGCGGCGGAGCCACCTTTAAATAAGGGGTGTTAAATTGAGGAAAATTATACCATATTTTTTATGTATATTTTATATATTGAATTCTCTTGGCTTTTATGACGGCTCAACTTTTAAAATTTTGATACTTTTTGGTGAAAATCTTAGTTTTGCCGCTGGTAGATACAGACCATACATCAGTGCATTTGCAGAAACGCCTAATCTTGGATTATTTTTCCTCAAGAAAATACTTCTATTAGATACTTATAATATGCTGTTTGTTATATACTCCCTCTGATTCATAATAAGTGATTTTTTGGTTGTTTTTACATAGATTAAGAAACTTACCTTTTAACATTAATTAGGAACAAAATTGATCATATTAACATTTACTATCTCTTCACATAAATACTCCTAAGACATATTCCAACACTATTTACTCCAAAGGCAATGTAGGAAAAAAATAATTAATTCATTTTTGAAATTTTAAGAAAATCTCTTAGTTTGAACCATAAAAAAGTCAAAAAATCACTTATTGTGGATCGGAAGGAGTATATTATTAAGAATAACTGAATCACATATCAGCAAATATTAACGACCCACACGAAGATAGTATAATACTCCCTCCGGTCCACAATAAATGACTAATTTATTTTCTTATTTTGGTCCAAAATAAGTGTTCATTTATATAATCAAGAAAAATATGAATATGTTTTTTCAAATTTACCTGTATCCCTAAATAATCTTTTACTCCTCACATTAAATTATACTGTAAAATTTAATTAAAAATAATTTAATTATACTAATTAATTTTTATATAGAATTTAACATTTCGTTAATAGGCGTGCCCATTATTGTGCCCATTTGGTCATTTATCTTGGACGGGAAAATAAAAAAAAGGGAACGTCAATTAAAGAAGGTTGCCAAAGACGTGAAAGCAAAAGGGAGAAGAAGAGCTGGAGTTCCAATACCAGAACACAATAAATGAAACGCTGCGTATAAGCATTCCCCTTTCTTGATTCCGTTATAGGCAAGTAACTTTCTACTTCTTCTTCTGTAATATTCTTCTCCATGCCGCCGTCCACCGCCGCCATGCATGACGGCGAATCTCTTCCTTCCCACCGATTATTATCAAAATGATCATCATTATCAATGGGTATTATTTTCAATGAAGAGAAAGATGATGACACCCTTTCTATATCTCCCATATTCTGATTTCCCCTTAAATTAACAGAAGAAAAAGCTGTGAAATTATTAAGAGACGATGTGGTTATTATATTGTTTTCGGAAATAAATGGTGTCGTGTGTATATATATATATATATATATGAGCTTGATGATCCTTCATCATCACTTGTTCTTCTTTTGTTGGCCTCATCCTAGACAGATATTTTTAGATTATGTAAGATAATCTTTTAAGCCATATATATATATATAAAAAGATATCTTTCGAGTAGTGAGCGTCCTTACGTATGTGCCCACGCCAGCATGTGAAATTAATTATGATAATACTGTTGTATTCGTACGCATTCATGTGACTTCCCTGCTTACATTCTTATAGCCTGTCTGGCGATTTTTTTTGGGCTAAAAATATTTTTTTATTTTTCCTAAAATTTGAGGTGTTTGGCTAAATTTTTAGAATAAAAAAATGCTTTTGAGGAGAAGCAGAAGCAATTTTTGAAAAGGAGAAAAAAGTAATTTCTCTTCAAAAAAATGAAAAGTACTTTTGAAAAAGATACATTTAGAATCTATTTTTAAAAGTTTGGTCAATCATTAATTACTGTTCAAAAATACTTTTTAAATTATTTAGTCAAACTTAAACAGATTATTACCGAAAATACTTTTCTGAAAATTATTTTAAAAAAAATACTTTTCAAAATAAGCTGATTTTAAAAGTTTGGCCGAACGTGTTATTATTCCTTTACGATAATAAATCCCTTAGCTTTTGTTTTCTGATTCAGAGACCACAAATATTGGATATTAGTCCATGTTTCACGTCTTAATTTCACTCGTAGAGATGCACCCGATGATTATTGTACCATAGAAATTTTTGAGTATTGGTTCACGCACATATATAATTAAGTAATTTTCAAGAAATATAATATTATTATACATGATTTATAGAGAGGAGTATGGATTCACGTGAACCCGTACCCTAAGACTTAGATACGCCCTTACTGCTTCCGAAATCTGTTCTGGCGAGTTATTATTCACTGCTATCCTTTCTTCTCCGCTTTATATTTCTACGTTTTTTCTGTTTAATTTAGTTACTTCTTTGCTTGTTATCTGCTTTTGTTCTTCTTTCGATTTCTCTGCTTTTCTGGTGAAATTTTGAGTATTAATGCTTCAATTATGAATGATTGCTCGGATATAATCCCTCCTGTGTATGACATTCTTCACCCCTTAGTAATAATTGAACAACCAGTAGTCTGACTCTTATTTAATTTGAATTCCGATTTCTATAGTATCTCACTTATAAAATTTAGTGACATTCAAACTAGAATGTTTCCATTTGCTATTATTAGACCCATTTTTACGTGATATAGCTTGGGGACCTGACCCTAAAGTAAGAATGATGTCTAAATACTTGGTCAATGGGTACAAGTTTCATACAGAAGAATGGTTTAATGGAAAGAAAACCAACAATAGTGGGGTGTGGGTGAAAGGTGATGGAGATGTTGATATTATGGTGTGCTTCAAGAGATTTTGGAATTGGAATATGTTGTAGGTTGGCCGAAGAAAAACTTGGTACTCTTTCGATGTAAATGGTATGATCCTACACCGTATAGAGGTACAAAGGTGCACGCTCAATACAAAATAGTTGAAATTAAACACACGGGGCAATATAGACTTTATGATCCCTTTATTATTGCACAAAAGGTGAAACAAGTGTATTATGCTCCTTATCCTTTGAGCAAGAATAAGTTTGCATGGCGGGTAGTTTTGAAAACAAAGCCCGTGGGTAGAGTGGTAGTCGAAGATGCATTAGATGTAGCGTACCAAAATGACATTTCAAATGTTGAATCAATAGTGGATGATGAATTAGCAGATGAATTGCAGCATAATGAAGGGATATATGAAGAATTTGATCCTTCTGTCCTTGCTACAAATGAGGATCAAGATAGAGGTGTTGAACACGAAACAAGTGATGAGGAAAAATTATTAGATGAAAGTGAAACAGGCGATGATGAAGACTTAGATGATTACTATGAAGATAGCGATGAGGATTGAGCTGTAGCAATAATTGATGTATTTATATTGCTGTATTTAACATTGCTTTGCTTCTCATTCCAGTAATAAACTTGTATAAATTCCAGTAATAATATTTACTGATGTGTTTGGGCACTATTGGAGCCATTGGAGATGGCATATCAACAAACTGTTTGCTAGTATATGGTCTTAGACATATTTTTGAGAAATAGTGTATTTGAAATGAGTTGATACTGGGAAGTTATTGCTTTATAGCTTGTCTAATCTTTTTGTCTTATCACAAGATGAAATTATCTGTGGGGCATCTCTCTTTTCACACTCAAAATATTATATTCAAACCCTAGCCACATATCAAAAAGAAAAACATGTCTAAACCATCAGAAGTTTCTTGTTTTAGTTGGTTCATAAAATGCTTATTCTGATATCATGTCTTTGAATTCTCTTACTGTAAACAGCGAAGGCATCCAACAATTCTCTTTTAGCTTTACACAAATATTTGACATCATTTTCTCTTTTAGCTTTACATATTTGTCAGTTTAACTGTTATGGTGATCATGTCTTAGTGAGTTTAACTTTCATTTGTTGTATTTTTTGTTTTGTATTTTATTATGATTATATTACAGATATGGCGTCTAAGGGGAAGGAAAAGATGAAATCTAAGAAGAAAAAATAATCTGTTCCAACTTCTTCAACTATGCCAAATATAAGTCATCCTCTACCTCATCCTTCTAAGTCGACTTCATTTCCATCTATCATGTTCACTATCCCTCCTTCATCTAATAATTCAGTTAAGTATTATTCTATGCCTGCCAAAGGCAGTCAAAGTAACGCTGTTTTTAACTTTGTACCCACACCTTCTATACCATCATCTTCACCGGGCTTTCATAGTAGTCAGCATGGTGGCTTGCCAGCTGCTGCACCCTCGGTCTTTTATGGTAGTCAGCATACTGGCTCACTAGTTGTTGCACCCTCGGGCTTTCATGGTAGTCAGCACACTGGCACACTAGCTGCTGCATCCCCGAGCTTTCATGGTAGTCAGCATACTAGCTCATCAACTGCTGCATCCCCGGGCTTTCACGGGGTCAGCATGATGGTTCGTCTTTTGTTGCTCCATCATCTTCCAGTCCATCATCATCATCCATTCCCAGCATATATAGGTTGGATATTGGAGGCTCTCGCCTAACTACATCTAGTGTTGCTTCTGCATCATCTAGGAGACGCAGGCAGAACCTTGGAGGGGATGTACAATTTGATAGTTATAATCGATTGATAATCGTCCCCCACAAGAATGGGTAAGAAGGTTCTTATACTAATATTTATGTTTTGAATGTACTTTTAGATATGTTAACATCAAAAAATATTTATTTGCAATTAAAACTTTTGAACTTTTAAGATGTATATTAATTATATATATGTTAACTTTAATGCAGGTTTTTGCCATCCTTTCAGACTACACATTTGATTACAAATTCTATGAAGTCATTTTATCATGAGCCGTGGACTTCTTGGAAAAAGATACCGTACAACATCAGAGAGCAAATGTGGAATCAATTTAAGGTAAAAAATTAATTATATTTATTTAATAATTATCGTCTTCATCAAATGTTACTTTTTTATATTACAGACACTGTGTACATGGCACCCTCAGCATCAAAGTGCAATAAATATTATTTTCGAGAAGAAAGTCAGTATAAGGATTAAAGATACTTTGGTTGCTGCTCGGACTGCCGGTGAAATGTCGTACTGGTTAAGAAAAGATATTTGGGATAAACTTCTTGAGTTCTGGAATACCCCAGATTGGAAGGCAAAGAGTGAACAAGCAAAGGCGAACCGTGCCTCTAATAAAGGTGGCTCGTTGCACACAGGAGGTTCGATTACTTTTGAAGTCCATAGACTAAGAATGGTAATCACTTATAAAATTTTTCTTAGTATTACATATAGATTTTACGTTTGTAATGTCAAACTCATACTTTTTCTTATGAAGGAAAAGGAAAGGGGGCGAGATATGAGTGATGCAGAGGTCTTTGAGGAGTTGCATAAAAAAAAGAAGAACGATGGTACAAGAGGAGACTGGGTGGAAATCCGTGCGTCAGACACACATGTAAAATTCTAACTTCATAATTATTCATCTTGCATTTCCCAATTTTCTTATACTACAAATGGATTGCAGCAAAATTCTTTAACTACCGTTAGTAACAAAATTAATTCTTTTTACATCCCTATCAAATTCAAATAAATATTTTGGTGGTTGTAGAATTATATGATTTCCTTATCAACATACATAAATATCACTCCTTAGTTGGCTCTTTAAGATGAATTGAATGGCTTCAAGTTCTAACCTAAACGTATAAACTTCATAAAGGATACTTCCTGTCTGAACAGTAAATTCTCTTTTTCTTTTGTTATTTTTTACCATCATGATACTTCAGTCAATGGAGACTAATTTTACCATCTAGTGACACAGTAAGTTAAAGATAAGAGTTAATTGTTCGATTGAGCAGGTGTTCACTTTCTTGTTGAACTATGTACGCATATGCAAAAAAAAAAATTAAAAATATTAAGCTAATAAGAACACGTCATTCTGAACTCACTGACTTTAGATCCTAAATTTGTCTATGTTTCATACAAAAATAGGAGACACAACAAAAAACATACAAAAATATGGAAAAAGTTCAACAAAAGACTGAAGATACTGTAAACTTTAAAATATATTGGAGATATTATAAGCAGCAATATAGGATATTGCTTGATTTATTAATATTAGTTTGTTTACATGATAATTATGTTTTTCATTTAAGGAAGATTATCATAAAAGGTTGGAAGAATGGCTACAAACTCAACCTCCTTCGACTCAACCAACACCTGATGATACGGCTTCATTGTGGACACATGCAGCGGGCGGAGTAAATAAAGGCAGAGTCTACGGACTAGGATTATGTCGACATACAGGTCTTCCAAATCCACTCTTAGCCAATTCTTCTCCTCAAAATCAAGAACATATGGAAGATATGAGAAAGGAAATTCGTGAATTGCAGCAACGATTGGACTCCCAAAACGGAACAATTGCCAAGATGCATAAATTCATGAGTAAACATGGGCATGATTTATCTGATGATGAACAAACTGAATCTGATGTGTAGTAGTTTAGTTGTGATGTCTTGGTTGATTGGTAAACTTGATTGTGAGAGACAACTTTATGTGTTCCTTTTAAACTTGAATGTCGGATACTATTTGGAATGTTTTTATGCCCAAAAGTGTTAGGTTTAATGATTGGTATTGTTGGTATTAATGTATGGTTGATTTTAGATTGTTGATAATGTATGTTGGTTTCTATTTTTTATTTGTACTAGTTTGATAGTAGGTGTAGCTCGAAAGTAGGCAGAGTCTGCTTAGTTTTACACAAAATTCCGACGGAAACGGTCGGACAACTGTCCAAATTTAACCATGAATTCACATATTTCCGACCGATTCGGTCGGAAAGTTTTTTAAAAAAAAGTTAATATTCAAATAGCTTCAACGGATTCCGTCGGAAATTAAATAAAATTTAATTTTTAATTATTAATTTCCGACTGATTCGGTCGGAAAAGTTAAAAACAAAAATGTATATTCACAAATTTTCGATGGCTTTCGTCGTAAATTAAATAAGATTTTATTTTTAATTATTAATTTCCAACAGATTCGGTCAGAAATGTTTTTTTTTTTAAAAATAAATTTTATTTAATTCTGACGAAATCCGTCGGAAATTAAAAAAAAAAAAATTTTAATTATTAATTTTATTTGTTTGACTTTTTGAAATTTCCGACCGAATCAGTCGATGATTTCTGACAGATTCGGTCGGAAATAGTTTTCCGACCAACTTTTTCCGACCGACCTATTTCGGTCAGAAAACAGTCAGAAATACGTGATTTTCGACCGATTTGGCCGTCGGAAATCTGCCATTTCTAGTAGTGTATGGGTTATTACCAATAGTTGTCCTCATTATAATTGTACGTCTTCTCCCTCTTCGTACCTGATAATAGTTTGAATAGAGTTTGTTGCTTCCTTTTACCGTTATAATTTTTCTAACCATCCGAGGTCCTGTTGGTACCGTCACAAGATAGGGTTAATGTCTGCATACATATTACACTTTTTCAAGATTTCACCTGTGAGATTACACTAGGTATGTTGTTGTAATTATTCTATCTGCCAGTTGTCTATCTTTTGTGAAGCAGAATAGAAAAAAAGGGACTATGTTTCTGCCTGCCCCAGCTTAACATTTTTACAGTTAGAGATATCTATGATTGTCCTTGTCGAAATTATAAATATTTCTACCACTGTCATCAACGACCTACCATTATACATATATGGTGACACAATGAAGTTTTTCTTTGGTTTGCTGTTGATTTTGGAACTTTCTTAATTAATTATATATTCAGAATTGAAATTCTCTTTTACAACCAGCAAAATCTATTCTCATCAATCTTCCAAGTGAACTGGAATTAGATCAGTCGATAATACAAATGCTATTTTGTTTATCCATATATAAATATATGTATCAGTCTCTTCTCATTCGATATCATGAAAGTACAAGAAGGGGAGGGGTGAATTGTAGCCGATTTAAAAACTTTAGTTGACTATGTAGGAAATTAGTCGACTGGACTTTACACAGTGATTGATCGCAGCAGAAATAAACTGAACATACAGAAAATTAAAGGAGACACCAATCTTATACTGATTCAGTACCGATATGGTACCTACGTCCAGTTCTCTTGGGTCATAAGGGTTCTTGTAGATCTTTAGTAAGAGTTTACAACAATGATGGTTCTAATGGTGATGCAACTCTCGTTTTGTTTCTAACTCTTCCTATCTTTTGTGACTCTTGTAGACTCAAGAATACAATGTTTGTATTAAAAACTAGAAAGGTGTAGAAACAGATGATGTAATTGTATGCGTTTCGATGTCCTTCTACTTCTTCCTTTATAGCTCGATGAATCTTATGTTTCCTTGTCTTCTGAGATTGTATGGCAGTAATTACTGGAGACCTTTCCTTGTGAGGCATAGACATCTAAGAGTGAGACCCAAGGGTAGCTTCATGAATCTAGCTTGAAAGGGTAGCTAGATTCATCCTTAATCATGACGAATTTCTTCCTCTATTTCTCCTTGATAAGAGCTTCCGCAGATTGTTCTAGATTTGGTCTCTAGTTGTGATTAGCTCTCCTTCCGTTCATGTGCGCTTGAGGATCTTTGACAAGGCTGATTGATTAACTTTCCTTATTTGTTCTTGTTGCTCCCCCTGTCTTTGTACTTTTTTTTTTCTTCTCCTTTTTTGACATCAATCAAAAAGAGCAAGAAGAACAATAACTAATAATAGTTCTAGTTAAGCAGGCAAAAAATATATACAGCTAGCAGTTAACTAGGCATAGTCGACTAACAAACCCATCCAGACACAACCAAAAGAAACAGTTTTAACATCCACCACATAAAACAAAATAAAAAGATTGTCTAAACATCCCAGACACTTAATTCCTTCCAAGGAAATACTTTAGGGTTTTGATCACTTTGGCGTAGAAACTGTCATAGGAGACATCAATATCTTTGGTGACTTTGGTCAGCTTCTCATTTACATCCTGGATAACCCTGATTCCTTGCTTCTTTGTGGCTTTGAGAGTGATCCTTAACCTAACCACAACTGCTCCAGTTTCCTTAGTTACTGCCCTGATCTTGTCCACCTATTTCTGCATAGAGGTTAGCAATTCCTTGATACCTGCAATGTTTTGTTGCATTAGCAGCAACTGATCTAAGGAAGAGGATTTGTTGGTTTTAGATTTAATCCCTCCAGTACTCTGATGAGGGATGAATTCAGGTGCTTTGTCTTTCTTAAGCCTCGTTCCCTCAATCAAGGTATATCCCATCATGGCAAAGGCAATCCTGTCATATGTGCTGGAGATGGTTTTAGGAGCATAAAGAGACATATCCACTTTCATAACTTTCAAGATGTGAGAGATTAGTAAACCATATGGCAAACTTTTCACAGAAGAACATCCCTGATTCTTTCAAGCATGTACTGATGTACCTAGGCAAACCAATTAATGGCCTTCCCATTTACCAAACAGTACAAAACAAACACATCTTTGAGAGACAAAGTACTAAGTAAATCGGTACGGTGTAGCAAAGTGGTAGCAACAATGTGGGCTAGTACACAGTGTTCAAATTTCAAACTTCTTGGATCAGTATCAGGGGGTTTTCAGACAACATACTTTTGGCTTCCTCAAACGACACTTCAAGTTATGTGGCCAAGAATATTGCACAAATGGACTATACCCAACAAACTTTGTTGTAAAGATTTTCTCAAGCTGATAAGCGTCAAGAATAATACGAGTTCCTAAAACCATGGATTCTAGATCATCTTTATCATTCACAAACAGATTTGCATAAAACATATGCACATGCTCTTCATAGACACTATCCCTAACAGTAGCAAATAGAGAGACAAGTTTCTGAGTTTCAAACACAGAGATAACATCTTAGTGAGAGTTTTGCATAGGTTTAAAACTTACAGTGCGAGCAAAAGCAATCAACTTTCCCTTGAAAGCAACAAACCTAGCCTTCTCTTCGAGGCCATAGAAATTCATCTTTCTTTAGGGCCAAACTCTATACTTTCAGTTTTCCCTCTTTCCTGAGAAGATTGTTTTAGGGATGGACTCCATTGGATGTTTTTCCGCCCCCTTTTGGAAAATGAGAATATCTTCTTGAGAATCACTGGAATAATCCTTGGTCAATAGATGGTTGTGCTTTTTGAGGATTCTACATCAACAGGATCATCAGTTTGATGGTTTTTTTTTGAAGATATGGCTTCTTCTAGGCATGGATTAGGAAGGAGAGGGTTTGGTTTTGGCCATGAGTAAAAGAGAATAGAGAGATAGAGACTGAGTTTTTTCGAGAGAATGGGAAAGAGGTTAAAAGTAGTTTGAATGGACGCCTCTATTCTCAGAGAGACCTGTGAAGAGAAACTGAAAAATTTCCTTCTGCAAGCCCGCTGTCAGTTCACAATTAAAGCATGTACAGACTAATCAAGTACTAAAAGATTTTTTGGGCGAAAATTACGAAGAATATTTATGGAAAAAAATTATGAACTTAGACAATTATAGAAAAAACTTAGCACAGTTATACATGGATTGTACAAATACCAATTTTGTTACGAAGGAAACAAAATCTTCTTCAAGCAATTATTTTGTAAAAATATTCGCTAATTGATTTGAAGTATTGAGATATTCTAACACAATATCACCTTTAGCAACATGATCACGTATAAAATGATGCTTAATCTCAATATTCTTAGCTCTAGAATGATGCACATAATTTTTTGATAGACAAATAGCACTAGTGTTATCACATAATAGGAATGCAATTAAGGCGTAAATCATAATCTAATAATTGATGCACAATCCATAGTACTTGTTTGCAGAAGTTGCCTACAATCGAATATTCTGCTTAAGTAGTAGATAGGGCTATACGGCTTTGTTTCTTGCTGTGCTAGCATATAAGAGATTTTTCAAGTAATTGGCACGTTCCACTCGTGCATTTCCTGTCAATTTTATCTCCTGCAAAATCTGCATCTGAAAAATCTTTGAGATCAAATATATCTAAACTTTCTTCATAATCCATTGTCGACTGTCCCTATTAAATATCTGATAATACGTTTGCCAGCAGTCAAGTAGGAATCTTTAGGAGCTGACTGATATCTTGCATATTTATAAACACTAAACATAATATCTCGTCGACTAGATCTAAGATAGAGTAAAGAACCAATCATATCTCGATACATTGTTTCATCGACACTCTTACAATTTTTATCTTCATCCAAGGTAGTTGGCGGACTCAAAGGTTTTGCATTAGACATGCCAAATTTTTTGATGAGCTCTTTTGTGTACTTTGTTTGACTAATGAATCCCTTTCTATACTTGCTTGATTTGAAGCCCAATATCCTCTAAAAGAAATACACACATACTTGTTGATATCCAATTTCTCCTTATATTATTTTTAAAATGTATATATACCTTCAAAACAATGTATGAGCATCAATTAATATTTTTCCATAATTTTTTGTAATTTTAAAAAGATTTTTAATTAATTTATTCTATTATTTATTTTCCAAATAATTATTAATTGCATCACAAATGATTTTATATCATCTATATTTATATTAAGCTTTAGTTATTTTATGTATAATTATATTTACATTTTTAGGTTATAATTACAATGACTTTGCAATAATATCCCATGTGTGCATAATTACTTTATTTTACACGAAAATGACCTTTTATATTTTTAAAATACTAAGTAATTATTTTAAACTATTTTCATACATAAATAGCATTTTTTCATCATTTATTAACTATTTTTGNCTTCCATTTTTAATTATCCAAACGACCCCAAAACCCTACCCATTTTACAAAATTCGCCGCCCTTGAAACCCTTTCCCTCCTCTCTTCTCTCTCTCACCCTCCTCCTAACCCTAGCCCGCCGTCGTGAAAACCCCTTCGATTCATGGTTTATTTCTTCAATTATAGGACCTATTCGGCCTCCTACCTCTACTGATGTTCCGATTTTCATGCTGCTTGAGGGAATATCAAAGGGATTCGAACAGACTTGGTTCAAATCCCTCTTTTTCTCGATGAATCCGTCTGTGTTGAATCCTATGTCTGTGAGTACTAATATCTTCGTGTTTATGGCTTCAAATCTCTGGTTCAAACCAGATTTTTCTAACCTCTGCGTAGGTTTTACTATTTCTGGCTAAATTCGTTCAGATCTCTTTAGATCTGAAGCAATTTGAGTTTGTTTGTTGCTTTTCCTTTAAGATTCTGCTATATTTTCCTATTATTGTCAACCGATTTTTGTTTTTCCCTAAAAGCTAGGGTTTCAATTTTTAAGAAGTTTCTGCAAAAACTATTTTAAAACGTTTAAGTGTTTAACTATGATTTTCTTCCTTTACCTTTTCAACTGGTTTCAGTTGAGTTTCATCTCTATGTCTTTATGCTCTAGGGTTTTATCTTTTTAAGTTTCTGCAAAATGTTTAAAAATATTTAAGTGTTAACTCTGGATTCCTTCCTTTACTTTTTCGACTGAGTTTCATCTCTATGTTTTTACACCTTAGGGTTTTTTCATTATTTCACTATGGGTTATAATGTTTTGCCCGTTTACTGTGGTTCTGTCAATTAAATTGATTAACTTATTTACTTGCTTAATTAGGGTTCGAAAATTGTGCTTTCCTTTTAAAACTGATCTCTCTGAAAAGATTTTTACCAATTCTTTCCTTATATGTGATTCGTATCTGGTACTACTTTTCTTAATTATATTGCTAGCTTTATTTCTGGGTTTTGATTGTTTTGATCGACCTGTAAATGATCTCTGGATTTACTACTTGCCTTATTTATGTAACGACCTGAGCGGTCGTTTTGTGTTCTAGGACCCCGTGCCCCTAAATGAGACTTCCCGTAGTTGCTTTTACTGATTTATGACTTGCGGGGACGGGTGGTTTGAGGTTTGGAGGAGTTTGGAGTAGTATAGGAACACTCAGTTCCTTAAGGTTGGCCTTAAAGGCCAAGTTTGATTTCGATCAACATTATTGGTGTTGACTCATGTCACTGCATAGTTTTGAAGATTGACAAAAGGCTGACCAGTTGAACCAGGTCCATCAGAGCACACATCTTGAACTAAATAGCTGGCACATGAACCGTATGTGCTTAGGAGATGTTTTGAACATGAAATATCAATGAACCAATAGATTGTCTCCTAATACGAAAAGGTTGCAAACTGATCTGATTAATTGAAGATGAATTCAGCAAGGAAAGTAACAAAAGAAAGGAAGTTGAGTTTGATTCGAATTGGTTCACCCAGGTAGAGTTGAGCTGGAATTGGAAGACAAGCTCAACGACTGACTCTATAAATACTTGATGTATTTCTGCTGGAAAAAAAAGACGCACAAAGCTGAAGTGAATCAAAGTCTGAAAGCAAAATTCCCAGAGTTATTTTTGCTAGCAGAATCATTGTGCGATGCAAAGGCTACAATTCAACTAGAAGAACCTGTTCCATCTGATTGTTTATTGAGTCTAGTTGATTGTAGTAGGAGTTTTTAATATTGTATCTTTCAGCTTTCATAGAAACAATTGTAATAGGTACGTATTGATCAAGTTAGAGTTAACTTGAGGTGTGTAGAAATTAGCTAGGGGCTAGTTACTACAAAGGGTTAGAGTTAATCCTTAGGATTACAAAAGAGTTTATTTTGTAAGTCCGTTTGGCTCAGAGTTTTTAGAGAAGAATTGAGCAAATCCTACTGAGGAGTAGGTCGTGGTTTTTTCATCTTTTGAGCCAAGTGTGTTCCACGTAAAAATCTCTGTGTTTTTACTTACTGCTTTTTATTATTCCGCAACAGTAGTAGTTGGAACACGAAGAAGAATCAGGTTCTTCTACTGAGACAGCACTCGAAAATTGGGTACCAAACAAAGTAACCTATCTTCTTGTGTGGTATTGAAGTCTAAAACATCAGTTGGTATCAGAGCAGGTTATACTTGAAAGGCTAACACCTTGGAGAAGATCAAGATGAGTACACCACCTGAAAAGTGGGAAGGTCAATCAGCTGCAAGGCCACCACTCTTCAATGGCCAGTACTAGTCATGGTGGAAAAATAGGATGAAGGATCACCTAATTGGAGAAGACTATGAACTCTGGGACATAGTCAGTGATGGTCCTCTAGCTACCACGATGAAGACTGCTGAAGGTATAGATATACCAAAGACAAGAGCTGATTGCACTGCTGAGGATCTAAAGAAATGGGAGAAAAATGCGAAGGCCAAAAAGTGGCTAGTATGTAGACTAGGCCCAAACGAGTACAACAGAATCCAAAGATGCACCACTGCCAAAGAGATTTGGGACACCTTGCAAGTATCCCATGAAGGAACACCTCACGTAAAAAGGTCAAGAGGTACTCTACTATACTCTCAGTATGAAAACTTCACTATGAAAGAAGAAGAGACTATTCAAGAGATGTACACAAGGTTCATAACATTGACTAATGAACTGAAGTCTCTTGGAAGAATCATTCTTGAAGAGGACAAGGTTGAGAATATCCTAACAAGGGTCTTGCCTACTTCTTGGGAAAGCAAAATCACTGCTATCCAGGAATCTAAAAATATGGCAACCCTCAGATTGGATAAGCTAATTGGAAACATCACTGCCTATGAACCGAGAAGGAAGACAACGAAGATGGATGGTCCAAAGAAGGAGAGTAGTCTAGCCCTAAGAATCTCTGAGGGAGAAGATCCGGAAGATGATGAGATGGTCATGATCACCAAAGTATTCAGAAACTTTTCATGAGGAAAAAAGACATCTCTAGAGGAGGAAACTACAACAAAGCAAAGGCTCCAGAAAGACCAACCAATGAGGGATGTTATAAATGTGGTAAAACCGACCATCTCATTAAAACTTGTCCTCAGTGGGAAGTAGAGTGGAAAAAGGAAAGATATGAGAGAAGGAACAAGAGGAAGGAACAGGTTCAACCCAAGACAAACACAAAAAAGGCTATGGTTGCTGCTTGGGGGGGAAGTTCAGATGAAGAATCAGAAGATGGGAAAACTGAAGATCAGGCGCTCATGGCAATTGGAGAATCTGACAAGGAAATGAAGAACCAGAGGTAAGTATCTCTCATCTTAAAAATAAAATAAAGTTCCTATCTAAGGAAAAACTCTCTGAGTTGCTACTTGATTTCATATATGATTCTGAGGAAACAACCAAAGAGAAGGATCAACTATCTAAAGAATGTGCAATGCTAAAAGCAAAATGCATAAACCTGGAAATCAGAGTCAGTGAATCTGAAAAGAAAAACACTGACTTGTTGAACCAGGTTCATCCTCTTGAAACTGAGATTCTAGAACTAAAATCTGAAAACTTAAAGCTAAAGCTAGGATCAAGTAAAAAGGTTGTTGATCATTCTCATATCATGTTAGAAGAAAACATAGGAAAATTAAAAGATAAGATGTATGCCAAGGACGAACAAATAAGAACTCTTAATGAACAACTTGGCAAAGTCAAACATGAATTAGATCGAACCTGTAAATGGAATAAATCCTCTGACGCCCTGATATGGCTTCAAGAGAATCATAATAGCAGCAGGAGAGAGATTGGCTTTGGAAGTCAATTTCCCAAGTGGGATCCCAAAAACAAGTATCTCACTCTTCCTGAGAATAAAATCTGCACCCATTGTGGTAAGACTGGACACTACAAATATGAGTGTACTGCAAAAGAGCAGGCCAGTCGAAAAAATGAGAGGTTTGTAAAAAGAAAAAACTGCCTGCCAAATTGGGCCAGAGAAAATTTGATTCATCCATTCTCTCATAGTTTGGGTTCTTAAGACTAACCTTTGATTCCTTTTGTAGATTCAAGTGAGAGGAGGCAGCCAGATTTGGTACTTGGATAGTAGATGCGCAAAGCGTATGACTGGCAACATGGAACAGTACCTTTCACTTGAAAGTCTCAAAGGAGGAAATGTCTCCTTTGGAAACGGGAAGAAATGTGAAATCATTGGAGTTGGTAAGGTAGGTAAGGATGATACACGATCTATTGAACATGTGTATCTAATAGATGGCTTGAAATATAGTCTGATCAGTGTATCACAACTATGTGACAGAGGTAACCTGGTTGCTTTTACTTCCACAAAATATTTTGTGATTAACCTGCTTACTGACAAGATTGTTTTGCAGGGAAAAAGAATGAATAACATCTATGTCATACATTTGTCCACATTGTCTGAAAATGAACTCACTTGTCTAAGTGTGTTGGACAGTGATCCCCTCCCGTGGCACAAACGACTTGGTTATGCAAGTCTAACTCAACTTAACAAACTAGTCTCTGAGGACTTAGTGGTAGGACTTCCTAACATTAAGTTCAAGGAAGACAAAGTTTGTGAGGCATGTGCTGGGGGAAGCCGGTAAGGTCCTCTTTCAAAAGTAAGAAAATGGTCAGTACCACCAGGACGTTGGAACTGGTTCATATGGATCTATGTGGTCCTATGAGAACTTTAAGTAGAGGTGGTAAGAGATATGTGATGGTGCTAGTTGATGATTTTTCAAGGTTCACTTGGACTTTATTCCTGGCATCTAAGGATGAAGCATTTGATATGTTCACCTCATTTGTCAAGAAAACTCAAAATCAATTGGGACATCAACCGGCATCAATAAGATCTGACTATGGTACTGAATTTTAGAATATTAAGTTTGCTGGGTTCTGTGATGAACATAGTGTTAATCATAACTTTTCTGCTCCTAGAACCCCACAACAAAATGGGGTTGTTGAAAGGAAAAACAGAACTCTTGAAGACATGGCCAGAATCATGCTCCTATCTAGCAAACTACCTCACAGCTTCTGGGCTGAAGCAATAAATACTGCTTGCTACATAATCAATAGATGCATGAATAGACATATAGTAGAGAAAACTCCCTATGAATTACTTAAAGGGAGAAAGCCCAACATATCCCACTTTAGGGCTTTTGGATGCAAGTGTTTTGTACATAATAATGGCAAAGATTCCCTAGGAAAATTTGACCCCAGAAGTGATGAGGGAGTATTCTTGGGATATTCATCACATAGTAAAGCTTATAAAGTGTATAATAAAAGAACTATGTGTGTAGAAGAAAGTATACATGTTGTCTTTGATGAAACTAACATTCTTGCTGAGAGACAGGAACCTGAAGATGAGGAGCTTGGACTGGTAAGAAGTAGTGATCACACTGAAGCAAGCATGAAAGGTGGAACAGGTGATGGACCAGGTTCAACTAAACTAAGCATCATGACAGGGGGAACTCAGCCAGCTCCTGTCCATTCAGGAGGAGGTCATTCATCCGGCGCTCCAGCCAGATTCTATGCTATTCCGGCCATATCAGATGCAGTGGCCTCAGATGTCGTGATCACATGTATTATTTCAGTATACGGTAGAGATGCATCGGTATTATTTGATCCAGAGTCCACTTATTCATATGTATCGCCCTTGTTTGCTCATTTCTTGGATATTCCTTGTGAGTCTTTAGGTACTCCTATTTATGTGTCCACTCTTGCGGGTGATTTTGTAGTTGTGGACCGGATTTATCGGTCCTGTGTGGTTACATTTTGTGGGTTCGAGACCAGAGCGGACCTACTGTTGCTTGATATGGTTGATTTTGAGGTCATCTTGGGCATGGATTGGCTATTTCCAATCATGCCATTCTAGATTTCCATTCCAAGACTGTTATTTTGGCCATGCCCGATTTTCCGTGATTGGAGTAAATAGGTTCCTTAGTTAGCACAGCTAGTCGATTTATTTCTTTCCTGAAGGCTCGACGTATGGTCGAGAAGGGTTGTTTGGCTTATATTTCTTATGTGCGGGACACCACCGCCGAGTCCCCGACGATTGATTCAGTACCGGTAGTTAGAGAGTTCGCTGATGTATTACCTTCAGACCTTCCGGGCATGCCAACAGATCGTGACATTGATTTCTGCATTGACTTAGCTCCAGGCACCCAGCTTATCTCTATTCCCCCATATCGTATGGCTCCGAAGAAATTGAAGGAATTGAAAGAACAACTTGAGGAGTTATTGGCTAAGGGGTTTATCAGACTGAGCGTATCGCCGTGGGGTGCTCCAGTGTTATTTGTGAAGAAGACGGATGGGACTATGCAGATGTGTATTGACTACCGCCAGTTGAACAAGGTTACCATCAAGAACAAGTACCCGTTACCGCATATCGATAATTTGTTTGACCAGTTGCAGGGTGCTCGGGTGTTCTCTAAGATTGACCTGAGATAGGGGTACCATCAGTTGAAGATTCGGGACTCGGATGTCCCGAAGGCTGCCTTTCGTACGAGATATGGTCATTATGAGTTCCTAGTAATGTCCTTTGGCCTCACTAATGCTCCGGCGGCATTTATGTATTTGATGAACAGGTTATTCAGGCCTTATATTGATTCTTTTGTTATCGTCTTCATTGCTGACATTTTGATTTACTCACGTAGCCTAGGAGAGCACGAGCAGCATTTGAGAGTTGTGCTCTAGACCTTGCGAGAACAAAAGTTGTACGCTAAGTTCTCCAAGTGTGAGTTTTGGTTGGATTCTATGGCATTATTGGGACATGTGGTATCCGTAGAGGGTATCAAGGTGGATCCTAAGAAGATTGAGGCAGTTCAGAGTTGGCCACGCCCTACTTCAGCTACAGAGATCAGGAGCTTCTTGGGTCTGGCAGGTTATTATCGTCGATTTGTTGAGGGTTTTTCATCCATTGCAGCTCCTCTGACTTGATTGACCCAGAAGAATGCCCCATTTCGATGGTCCGACGAGTGTGACGCGAGCTTTCAGAAGCTCAAGAAAGCATTAACCTCAGCACCAGTTCTAGTATTGCCTTCCGGTTCAGGGATGTATACAGTTTATTACGACGCTTCACGCGTTGGTTTGGGATGTGTGTTGCTGCAGGAGGGGCGAGTTATTGCACATGCTTCACGTCAGCTGAAGGTTCATGAGAAAAATTACCCTGTGCACGACTTGGAGTTAGCGACGATTGTTCATGCTCTTAAGATTTGGAGACACTACTTGTATGGGGTGCCTTGTGAGGTTTATACGCACCATCGCAGCTTGCAACACTTGTTCAAGAAGAGGGATCTTAATTTGAGGCAGCGTAGGTGGCTTGAGTTGCTGAAGGATTATACATCACCATTCTTTATCATCCGGGCAAGGCGAACGTGGTTGCAGATGACTTATGCAAGAAGGCGGAGAGTATGGGTAGTTTGGATTTTATTTCAGCAGAGAAGAGACCTATAGCTTTGGACATTCAGTCCTTGGCTAATCGCTTGGTGAGGTTGGACCTTTCAGAGCCCAGCCGAGTTCCCGCACGTGTGGTGGCTCAGTTTTCATTATTGGGGGAGATCAAGACTCGGCAGTATGATGATCCGCACTTGGTGGATCTCTGGGAGACAGTGGTACAGGGTGGTGCCAAGGAGGTTTTTATTGGGGAGGATGGTGTTCTGAGACTTCAGGGTCGCTTATGTGTCCCCAATGTTGATGGCTTGAGGGAGAGGATTCTAGAAGAGGCTCATAGTTCACGGTATTCTATTCATCCTGGTGCTACGAATATGTATCGTGACTTGAGGCAGCATTTCTGGTGAAGGCGGATGAAGAAAGACATAGTGGAGTATGTGTCTAGATGTTTAAATTGCCAGCAGCTTAAGTATGAGCACCAGAGGTCAGGAGGACTACTTCAGAAGATACCTATACCGGAGTGGAAATGGGAGCGCATCACTATGGACTTTGTGGTTGGATTTCCTCGGACGTTACGGAAGGTCGATGCGATTTGGGTTATTGTGGACAGGTTAACCAAGTCGGCACATTTCATTCCAGTAGCTAATACTTATACTTCAGAGAGGTTGGCCCAGATCTACATTCCGGAGATAGTTCAGTTGCACGGTGTGCCTGTGTCCATTATATCAGATCGAGGTCCTCAGTTCACCTCACACTTCTGCAGAGTAGTACAGAGTGAGTTAGGCACACGGGTAGAGCTCAGCACAGCATTCCACCCTCAGACCGACGGGCAGTCGGAGCGAACAGTCCAAATATTGGAGGATATGCTCAGAGCATGTGTGATTGACTTCGGAGGGCAGTGGGACCAGTTCTTGCCCTTGGCCGAGTTTGCTTATAATAACAGTTATCAGTCCAGCATTGACATGGATCCATTTGAGGCTTTGTATGGTCGGCGATGTCGTTCTCCCATCGGGTGGCTTGAGCCTGGTGAGGCTAAGCTATATGGAACCGATCTGGTGAAGGATGCTTTGGAGAAGGTGAAGTTGATTCAGGAGAGACTTCGCACAGCACAGTCCAGAAAGAAGAGTTACGCGGATCAGAAGGCGCGTGATGTATCATTTATGGAGGGCGAGAAGGTTCTGTTGAAGGTCTCGCCGATGAAGGGTATTATGAGGTTCGGGAAGAAGGGCAAGCTGAGGTGTTGAGACGAGTTGGGGAGGTTTCTTATGAGATTGCTTTACCTCCCAGTTTATCAGGGGTTCATCCGGTCTTTCATGTGTCCATGCTTCGGAGATACCACGCCGACATCACTCACGTGGTTGATTTCAGCACCATTCAGCTAGATGAGAGGTTGGTTTACGAGGAGGAGCCAGTTGTTATCATTGACAAGCAGGATCGCCAGTTGAGGTCCAAGAGGGTTTCGGCCGTAAAGGTCCAATGGAGGGGCCAACTAGTCGAGGAGGCGACTTGGGAGTCCGTGGAGGACATGCGGAGCAGATATCCAGACTTATTCAGCACTCCAGGTATGATTCTAGACCCGTTCGAGGACGAACATTTGTTTAAGAGGTGGAGAATGCAATGACCCGACCAGTCATTTTGTGTTATAGGACCCCGTTCCCCTTAATGAGACTTCCTGTAGTTGTTTATACTGATTTATGACTTGCGGGGACGGGTGGTTTGAGGTTTGGAGGAGTTTGGAGTAGTATAGGAACACTTAGTTCCTTAAGGTTGGCCTTAAAGGCCAAGTTTGACTTCGGTCAACATTTTTGGTAAACGACCTCGGAATCGAGATTCGAAGAGGTTCCGATAGGTTGGTATGATGATTTCGGACTTGGGCGTGTGTTCGGAACAGGTTCTGGATGAACCGGGAGCGTTTCGGCGTCAAATAGTGAAATAAGAATTTCCTTAAGTTCAAATTGAGGTTTGGAACGTGTTTTTGTGTTATCGAGGTCCAAATAGAATTCCGATACTGGGAATAGTTCCGTTATGTCATTTATGACTTGCTCGCAAAATTTGGTTTCATTCCGAGTAGTATGGGTATGTTTCGGTGTGTTGAAAGTGAATTCAAGAACTCAAAGTTCTTAAGTTTTATCCAATAGGTTTTGGGGTATGATTTTTAGATTTAGCGTTGTTTCGGATGTTCTGAAGGCTCGAGCGAGTCCGTATTATAATTTAGGACTTGTTGGTATATTTGGACGGGGTCTCGGGTGGGCCCGAATGCCATTCGCGCATCACGCGAGGCAAAAACCAGCTTTAAAGGACTGCTCATGCACCAGATCTGGTGCGACCGCACCTGCGGAGGTATAGCTGCAGGTGCGAGATTGCTTCTGCGGTCCTAGCCTCACAGGTGCGACTCCAGGGGATGTTGCCCAGTTTTTGCAGGTGCGGATCACTTTCCGCAGAAGTGAAGTCGCAGGTGTAGTCTCCACTCCGCAGATGCGACCACTGACCCCCTCCCTCTCTTCCGCAGATGCGAGATTCCCCTCGCAGATGCAAGACCGCAGGTGCGGTCCTCGAGCCGCAGGTGCGAAAAACCTATAGGCAGTGAGGTCGTCTTAAATGCGAGACTTAGCCATTTTTGAACAACTTTTCATCATTTTGTACGATTTGGAGAGCTGGTGAAGGAGGGATTCGACCTAGAAATTGTAAGGTAAGTAATTCCTACCATGAAGTGAGTTTAATACTTCAATTCTTGGGTAGATTAACACATTAAATTAGTATAAATCATGGGATTAGAGTAAAACCTAGGGTTTTGATAAAAATGAGAATTTACCAAGAAATTGATTATGAAATCATAAGAAAAACTATATATTATTGATCCTTAGGCTATGGGTAAGTATTTCCTCTGAAAATTTCCGGAATCCGAGCATGTGGGCTCGGGGGTGTATTTTAGGATTTTCCAATTTGGGTTGAAATGACCGTTTAAGTAGGAGAATTAGGGACTTTGAGCATAGATTGACTTGTTAATGTGATGTTTGGCTAGCTTCTAGTTCTTGGACGATGAATTTGGAGTTCCGGGCGCGTTCTTGACTCGAAAAGTAGGCTTGACACGAGGTAAGTCTCCTTTCTAACCTTGTAAGAGGTAATTGTCCCCATAGGTGAATATAAATAATTGCATGTCATTATTTGTGGGGACTACGCACGCGCGAAGTGACGAGATTCCGTGCATAGCTACTATTATGTTATGTCGGGGGTTTAGGATTCACAAGCATGCTTTATGTGTCGTAACTATATTCTTAAATGTTAGTTTAGGTTTCCTAATATCCTTGAATTGTTAAGTAAGCATCTAGGAGGTTACATTCTGAAATTTATATTATTGAAACCTCCTCCGTAAGTATATTCTCTACTGAATTTCTTGATTTCCTATTAATTATGTGTATATATACGGGAACCCGCATCGTATGTATGATTCGAGAGCGGGGTATCCCTACTGTTATGTCAACCGTGTCGCATGTTCGATTCGTGAGTGGTGTAATATATGCATCTATGGTTCGAGCCGTTCGACCCTTCGGCAGTGCACATTTATTTTCGCGTTGTGTCAGTCATATGCTCGCGGCATGTTATGTGTTTGTTAGATGTTGGGTGTTCTGTGATTATGTATCTGTTAAATACCATGAAGAAATGAAAATTAGGTAATTTGTATGCTAGAGAACTTGACACATAAAGGTATTTGTAAAGGATATTTGATGTTCTTGTCTTCATTATTATTCATGATTGCCATCCCTGCTTAGCCTTACTTTTGAAACATATTATTTTGACCCTAGTAAGTGTTACATCGACCTCTCCTCACTACTTCTTCGAGATTAGGCAGGATACTTATTGGGTACATATTGTTTATGTACTCATGCTACGCTCTGTACTTAATTGTAAAGGTTCTGAGAAAGGTGCATCTGGGTACCAGTCCGGAGCTTGTTCCTGATTTATACCTGGTCGAGGCTTCACGGTGAGCTGCTTCTCTTGGCGACTTCCAGCAGCGTTTTGGAGCTTTTCTTTTTCTAATTCTGTCTATATTTTTCTCAGACAGTAGGACAGACTTTTATTCCTTTCGGTATTACTCTACTAGATGCCTGTAGACTAGTGGCACTAGTTCCTGGCACATACATTAGTAGACCATTCTTTTGGGATGTATTTAATAAATTATGACCATTTTTGGTTGTTCATCTTAAAGTTTCCTAAGATATATGTTATTACCGAATGTCATAAATTTACTCTAATTAAATGATGGGAAATGTTTTGGAAAAATATATGAAACTCACCAGTGGATAAAGGTTGTCTTGCCTGACAATGGCGTTGGGCGCCATCGCGACCTGGGTTAGGATTTAGGTCGTGACAATTTAGCCTCAATCTTGTCTACTGATTTACTCCGTGAAAGACTCTCCTTAATTTGAGTTACAAGTACTGTCAATTTATTCCCCTTAGCCTAAATTGATTGATTGATTGATTTTTGCATACCTTATTTGTGTGCCGATTGATTTACCTACCTTATTTGGTTTACTCTAAAATGTGTTATATAAACCTTTCATTGTTCTGAATTTAAAAAAGACACGCTGAGACTAAGCTCATTCTTACAAACCTACACTTACACACACTTGAGTTCTTGGCCTGATTTGCTGCATTGTCTAGCCAGTTGAAAGCCAAGGCTAGACTCTTGGATTCCTATTGCTTTCATCTTCCTTTTTAGTTTCTCCCCCAACTGGTATGCCCTAACCTTTGCAATTTCATTCTTTACACTTTGCTTGACTAGCATGTATCAATTTTGTCTTTCACATGATTATACGATCTCATTTAGTAACACTGTTAACTTAGGACTAAGATATTTCGAATAATGAATCCTCTCATACTGTTTGTTAATTCTATACTTATTCTGAACTTTGCACACTATGAACATGTAATCAGTCAATTTGTTGCTTAATTTCCCTGTCCTGTTTGTTTATTTCATGTATCTGCCAACTCAATTATTTTGCCTAACTACTTCTGTGATAAGTACTAGTCTAAATATTTAACTTTACTAGACTTCAATTTATTTGAGCTATGTGTTTGAGCATGAATTCTGTTTGTCTTCTTGGTACAGTTCTGCCTGCAACTCTATGTTCTGAATCTTGTTTCTTCTGAAATCCAACTGTTTTAAAACCTTCTCCTTATCCCTTTTATGTACTAATTTTTTTTTTTAAAAAACTACTCCTAGTCATTTAGGTTCCCAACCACTCCAGTGTGAGTACTACCTAGGGTCCACTTGAGACCCCTTTGAACTCTGACACACTAGGGATTAGTTTTCCAATCTCTTGAACTATCTTCGGAATGTGGTTCTGGTGTGAGCATTGCCCTGGGTCTCCTGAGGCCCTTGGGAACTTTGACACACTTGAAACCTGGTTCTAATGTGTTATGAATCCCTATGTTGTGCTTCAAAGTGGTTATGGTTGGAAGACTTAGTTCCCAGGTTCATTGGGCCTGCTAAGGCTCCCTATAGTGTAATGAATTCTGCTATGTAATTTATTCATATTGGGCTGTAATAATATCTGTAATAACAAATCTGGGGTTATTAGTAAAAGTCGGGGAGGGGTTTCTATCTATCTTTGTTCAAGCTTTGGGTAGAAATCTTGTCTATATGTTTATTATGTTGGTTGAGTCATGTGAATGCTACTGCTTGTTTAGAGATCTTGCCTATAGGATTTTCTAATTGCTTTGTTATGTATTTTACTCACATAACTAGAAGTCCTATTTATATAACCCTTGCATTAGAAATCCTGTCTTTAGGATACGTGTATATTTTATAACATACATGCATTGGTGACCATGTCTATATGATTCTATCTTTTTGAATAATAACTTTACTGGCAAGTTGCTTAAAATTCTGCCCACATACGACTTAGATATCATGCCTATAGGAGATAAAATCAGTTTCAATTTAGATACCATGCCTATAGAAGATAAAAAAAATGAGTTTCAAAACCTAGAAATCATGTGTATATGATTTAAACTAATAGATATCATGCCTATAGGGTGAAATCAGTTCTAACACCTAGAAATCATGTCTATAGGAGTTAACTAATTCTGCAAATTAGCAAGCATGTCTATAAGGTCTAAAGGATAAAAACCTATATGTTAAAATCGGTAACTCGTTGTTATAGGTCTATAATTAACAGTTTAGACACCATGCCTATATGATTCTGTTCTGTTTATCACTTAGGCAAGCCTGTAGGATTATTAAGAATTATGGGGCTAAAAAAAAGAACTGTGATTTAGTACTGCTTGAAGTCTGCCCAGATTCAGAGTTTTAACCAAAATCAGTAGGCAAGCCAGTAGATCCCATTACTCGTTTTAATAAACTGTTGTCTTATATTATGTTTATGCTCATCTAGTTATCCTGCCTATAGGGTCTTAAACTAATAAAAGTTGTCTGAATTGCGTGCATTTGCTGTTTACTTGTGGAGGTTAACATGAGACCCTATTTGCTCTTATGTGATAGTCCTATCTGAATTTCTGTTAGTCGCTTAGATTTCTCATTTTTAAGCATCATCATTCAGTCTAGAACTACATTAAATAGAGGTCCTAAACACCTCCAGGACCATAGGTAAGGGACGGGTAGTGCACGTTTAAGGAACGAGTTAGAAGCTATTAGAACACTTAGGTAATAACTGAAAGATAGTTAATTGGGTAGTAAAGGAGATGATGACATGTGGGCTAATACTATCTGTAGCACCCAACTTGGGGAAAGTTACCAAGTGTTGCATGGAAATGATCCTATAGGCTAAGAAACTTAGGACCCCTTTAATTCCTGCTTTAAAATAATGTTGTCTAAATTGCTCTTTTTTCCTTTAATGACTAATTCGCTTAATTAAGTTCGGCCAGGACCCACCGTTGTGGACCTCGAGGGGTGCCTAACACCTTTCCCTCAAGGTAATTTCGAGCCCTTATCCGATCTCTGGTAATGCAAACTAGTTTTATGAGTTATTTGTTTTAGGTGCCCTAACGTACCATAACCCGTTAGGTGGCGACTCTTCCAATCTCATATCCCATCCCAAAAGAGAAGGAAGTTGTCTCATTAATTGTCGAAACCCCAATTTCCACGAGGAAAAAAGGGGGCGCGACAGCATGGCGACTCTGCTGGGGATAATTAGTCTCTCACCATAACGAACTTATTTTTTGTGAATTAGTCTTTAAGCATGCTTTATTCTGTTGATACATGCGCACCGTTTCCCTTTCCCACTTTATGTGAATTTAATTGATTATTTTCAAGCATTTATGATTTCTCTTTACTACGGAAACTGACTTGTCTCTTTGTTATCTTTCTTAATGCCTTTTCAATTTTTAAATACCGCATTTATCATTTTTAAACCGTGCAAATATGTGACAACGTGCTATTTACTGTTGCATAAATCTCATATTCCACTTGTGCGTAATCAATACCTTAGCTACACTTGATGAGTATTTGCACTCTTCCTACATATCACCCCTTTAAATTCGGAAAGGCTTATTTGCGGTAATACTAGTCGATCAGCGGTGCAGTCGATGGTTCCGTGCCTTTCCCCCTCGAGCTGCCCACTTGAGGGTACCAATCTAGATCTCTATAAAAATCTTACTCTGATTAATTGTACATGCATCATGGTCAAACCTAGCAGGGTTAATATATTTTCCACATAATTACCCTTTAAGAAAAGCCTTGTCCAAAAGTCCATCGGGGTTTCCATAATCCCAACGGAGCAACCACGATTTGTGCATTAGTTTAGAGAAATAAGTGCCAATATGCTAATCATTGATGTATAAATAGTCGAATCTGGAGGGGAAAAGGGTCTAACCTTATTTGTTTTGCAGAAAATGAGGCACGAAGTCCCAAGGTTCGGCATGGTCCGTAACATACCACCATTGTTGCTAGGTTGGTGGGAAGATCTTTCATCAAGTGACAAAAGCATGTGAAAAAGGTCCTGGGAACTTTGACTTCTTTATTGGACATCCAACCGACTAATGTGTTGATTGAAGCCGCCACAACGTTCTGGGACAGTGGAAGATTCGTGTTTTGCTTTGGAAACATAGAAACCATCCCTCTCTTGGAAGAAATAGGGGGATTCGTTGGACTGCTTTGGGACAGCCCGGTTTATTGGTGCCAGAAAACTGTACCGCTAGGGGGTTTCTGAAAATGATGGGTATGAAAAATAACAACGATTTGGAGTGCCGGAAGAAATCCTACATACCCTTTTACTATATCTATGAACGATATGGTCATAGAAAATCTTATCGTATCTATCATGATGAATTCTCTATCACTTCTTTGGGTAGTATTCACTGCAGGTTTTTTGTGTTCATCGTTTGCTTCCTGAGTATGATAGTGTTTCCGATGAAAGGGGACAAAATTCACACTAGACTGGCCATGGTAACAAAAACCCTAATGGAGGGGATCGAGGGAAAAACATATACCATTGTCCCTATGATCATAGCAGACATATATCGGGCCTTGGACCGCTGCCAGAAGGGATTCAAACACTTTGAGGGTTGCAATCTGCTGCTACAGGTTTGGTTGTTAGAGCATCTCCAGAGAGGTCAATACCGTCAAGAGTTTCCGCAAAGGCCGTGGAATGATCATATGGCTTTCCATCACCCTAAGAGAATGACCTATATCCCATACAGATTTGCTCAACCAGAGAGTGCTACAGAATGGGTGCAGTTTTTCGACAATTTGACTAAGGATCAGGTTCAATGGATATTCGAATGGTTCCCTACTGATGAGTTCATTATCAGGTCTAGGGACGTTCTTCACTTGGTGTTGATCGGTTAAGGGGCATATACCCTTATGTTCCCATCAGGGTTATGAGACAAGTAGGCAGGAAGTAAGTCATACAGTGGATCGTTAAAATGAGTCATTATAAGGCAGATTTTCAGGATGTCGACCTCTCATACATATGTGAAGCTCAGCATATGTGGAACCTAAACGTTATTGTGGACAGGGACACCATCGAGCCAGATCGATATCACGCAGGGCATGTGTACTTTTACCCATAATGGTTGGAGGACTGCATAGCATGAATAGTCGAGCCAGGGGTCCGTCGAGGAAACAGAGTCATAGATGAAGCTGCTAAAGTACAGGTGAAGTATAACAGACTGTGCAAAAGGGTTCGCGAGTCCGAGGCCGAGCATATGGAACAATGCAAGACTGATATGGAACTAGTCAATGGATGGAAGGAAACGACTACCAGATCGAATGAAAGGTTAGAATATCTGGAGCAGGGTCTGATGGAATGGGAAGGGAAGATGAGGAAAAGAGTCATAGACTGCCAGAATACTGAAGGTATCGAAGGAGGACATCTAGCAAAGGCATACCTCCTGCTGGACATGCGCGACCTAGGGAACCTGATCGATGGAGTCAAGGGAGCCAGGCCTGGAGAAGGTCCTTTTAGGCCAAGTAGATTAGGTTTATTCATTTTTGCTTTTCAAATGTAATAAGGCCAAGTGCCATTAGTGACTTATCTTTTTAGTGTCGTTTTAGATTCATCTATTTTTACATTGATGAAATGGGGCAATTATTGGCACTGAAGTTCTCCAAATCAATTTGTCTCTAGGCCTACCTCGGGCACAACGAGGCTCCCAAATTAGGACGCGAATTTACATTCTCGCACTATGTGTTTAAATATGGAAAATACTCTTTTTGAAACCCTTACTGACTTGGTTACCTTTTGATTTTCTTTCCGTTTTGATTATTCTCATTCCCCAAGGTTGGTTCACACGTACTGGAACCATCAACATATCACACCAGATTCAGAGGCCCGGCCCTCCACCTCCTCCTCCTCCAAGTGCATCCAAAGGCAAAGGAAAGCTAAGATGGATAATATAAGTGGCGACAACTTCTGATGATCGGAGTACTCCAGCAGCAAACGTCTTGGTTTTGCGGCTTGAAAAGATAATACTTGAACTACAAGGTGAGCTTGAGAAGGTCTGTAACTTGGCGAACCTCTCCCTCACACTAAATGTCCTGGATATCAACCATCCAAATACCCAAAAACTGGAACCTCCCCAGAATGCACCCGACCAACGCCCGTAGAATCCTCCCGTACCCCATCAATATACAACCTCTCCTCAAAATCCTTTACCCATACCTACACCTCTTCAACATCAGCATCTCCTGACTCAATATCCGCAAACCACTTACCACACTCCTCAGAATACCCCACAAGCTATCCCCGATACCCAAAATTCAACCAATGATCACCACTATACCCAAATTCCTGGCCTTCACCAAAACAACCCCATATACGTGGAAACCTTACCCCACTCCACTCAACCAATCTCATATACACCAGAATCCGTCGAGAAGGACCTGCTCATTAAGAACATGGTAGAGGAGCTCAAGAAAACTCACAAGCTGAGTTCAGGGTGTTGAAGGAGGCAAAGGAATCGAAGGTCTAAATTATGAGGATTTGTGCATTCAGCCAGATGTGGAACTACCGGAGGGTTACAAACCTCCCAAGTTCGAAATGTTTGATGGAACGGGTGATGCAAGGGTTCACTTGAGAACTTACTGTGACAAGCTCGTAGGGGTTGTAAAGAACGAAAGGATTCGCATGAAGATATTCATGAGAAACCTCACTGGAGATGCCCTATCCCGATACATAAGCCAGAATCCCAAGAAATGGGCTAATTAGGTGAGCATGGCGTCACATTTCATGGATAGATTCAGATTCAACACGGAGAATGCACCTGGTTTTTTCTACATCCAGAACCTCAAGAAGAAACCAACTGAGACATTCCGTGGGTATGCTACTCGGTGGAGGTTATAAGCAGAAAAGGTCAGGCCGACATTAGATGAGGAACAGATGAACAAGTTCTTTGTCAGGGCTCAGGATCCGCAATGTTATGAAAGGTTAATGGTAATATAGAATCATAAGTTCTCCAATATCATCAAGCTCGGAGAAAGGATCGAGGAGGGTACTAAAAGTGGAATGGTGACAAATTTTGAGGCACTGCAGGCCACGAATAAAGCACTACAATCAGGTGGAATATTAAGGAAGAAAGAAGTGGGGACAGTAATGGTTGCCCAAGGCCCAAAAACTCCATTTGTATACCAAATACCTCCACCCACATACCAACCATCACCTCCCAGATATTCCCAACCTGCTACCGCCTACCATACCTATAATTCCCAACCATCATATTATCAGTCACCTCCAACTCATCCAAACTACCAAATACCCAGGCCTAATTTTGACCGCAAACCACTCAGACAGTACACCGCCATTGCCGAACCCATCGACCAGTTGTACGAAAGATTGAAAGCTGCTAGTTATGTCACCCATATTCCCGCTTTGGCAATGGAGAATTCATCTCAATGGGTGAATCCAAATAAGACATGTGTGTACCATTCCAGTATGAAGGGACACACTGTTGACGAGTGCCGCACCTTGAAAGACAAGATCCAAACACTAATCGATAATAAGGTCATACAAGAAAAGAAAACTGCACCTAATGTACGCAACAATCCCCTCCCAGATCATAGGGGCGAAGGGGTCAAGTAATAGAAACTGATGAAGAGTGGGATCCCGAGGGGTCAATCGGGCTTATTCGGGAAGGTGATGATCCTAAGAAGCCTGCAGTCACACTCAATCCCATTGGTACAAGTAAAACTGCTAGTTGAAGTTGAGATAGCCGCATCAGCTCCTTTTGAGGTAGAAGTGACCCCACCTGCAGCATACCCGCTCCATTTAAGGTGGAGGTGGCCACACCTTTCACTGTGACGGTGGAAACCACACCACCCTTCAGTTCCAATGTTGTACCTTGGGATTATGTGGTCGAGGCTAGAAGAAAGGGAAGGTCAAAGATGGAAGAATCCGGTGGTGCACAATGAATGACTAGAAAAGGAAGAGTTTATACACCTGAACATTTGGGAGAAGCCACTAAGCAAGCTTCCAGTAAATCGCCCGTTATTGAGACTGGTCCAGATGACCTCTGGAAGAAGGTACAGGTAAGGGAGTACTCTGACGTAGATCATCTGAACAAGACCCCCGCCCAAATATCTATCATGTCGTTGCTGCAAAATTCTGAGGCACACATGAATGCTCTGATGAAGGTATTGAATGAAGCATATGTTCCCAACAACATCACTAGCGGAGAAATGGCCAATATGGTAGGGCAAGTTCTAGAAAGCCACAAGATCACTTTCTACGAGGAAAATATACCACCTGAAGGGTTAAGTCAAAACAGGTAACTGCACATCACTGTGCACTGCGAAGATAAGTTTATCGCCAGAGTTTTGATAGATGGAGGATCTAGCCTCAACATTTGCCCGTTGACAACTCTGAATAGGTTGGGCAAGGGTTTACACGATATACGAACATGGACTATGAATGTGAAAGCGTTCGACGGGTCTCAAAGGGCTACAGTTGGAGAAACTAATATTTACCCGCAAATGGGTCCCACCTGGTTTGATGTTGAGTTTCATGTGCTGGACATATCCGCCTCCTACAATTTGCTGTTGGGACGACCTTGGATATATGTCGCTGGGGCTGTAGCATCTACTTTGCACCAGGCCGTGAAATTCGAGTGGAATCATCAAGCAATAATCATCCATGGAGATGGGAGTAACCCCATTTACACCAATTAGACTATCCCGGTGGTTGAAAACAGAAGGAGGTTAGGTGGAGAAACTTACCATCGCATCGAGCGTGTTAATGCAATCGAAAATGATAAGTGTTGGAGTATAAAAATAGAGAGCATATTGGCATGGAAAGGGTACGAACCTGGCAGAGGGCTTGGTAAAAACCTTCAGGATATCTCCAAGTCAATACAGCTGAAGCGCCATGATACCACCTTTTGGCTAGGGTATCAAACACCTGGCAGGAATACAATGATTGGTCACCACCGTGGCATGATCCATACTACCCCATTGAACAGCCCGTACCGCAGTTAAGTCAGACTTTCCATCAGGTCGTTGTCATATAGGGATCAGAGGAAGAAGAAGCATTGACAACATTAAGGAATTTGTTCTTGGAAGATGATGACATAGATTGCTGTGTGATCGTTGAGAAGGAGAATGAGGGAGGCCCTACCATCCAAGCTGTGGAGAGAGGAGCATTACTGAAGAACTGAACGGTTAGACCATCAAGGGTCCGACGAGTCCCGGGGTAGCAAGGCTGAATAGCATTGTTTACTTTTTCTGAAAATGATTTCCACTTTTTGCATTTTGTTTTAAATAATATTTTTAATATTTTCCCAAAATGTTATTCGAGATATTGAAAATTATTTTTTTAACGCTTTAAATAGCTCGATGTTTTATTATTACTGCTTTTCTCTCATGTTTTTATCCCTACCGCATTACTATTTCTATCTTGATGAACCGACAACTGTGACATGTAATGAGACAACGCCACAAAAGGACAGTGATTCAGAAGAGGAAGATGTAATACCTGAAGAGATTGTCAGAAAGGTAGAGGATTTTGAGAACAAGCCCAAGTCCAAACCCAATGTGAGATTCTGAAACCGTCAAGGAAACCCGCATAAGCATCCATTTGTCACCGTCAGAGAAAGAAGCATACACTCGGTTCTTGAAAGAATATGAGGACATATTTTCATGGTCATACGACGATATGACCGGGTTAAGCACATATATTGTGGCCCACAATTTGCGCACAAACCCAATGTGTACGCCAGAAACTCAGGAAATTCAAGTCGGACATGAGACTGAAAATCAAGGAGGAAGTTACTAAGCAGATCAAAGCCAAGGTCCTCAGGGTAGTTGAATATCCAACCTGGTTAGCCAACATCGTGCTTGTTCCGAAGAAGGAAGGTAAAGTCTGGAACGCACTTGCTGCGTATTAACCTGGATAGCTCAGAAACTAAGACATTAATTTTGTGCTTATACGACGTACCTCATATCGAGGATGGATCCCTTGAAATACATCTTTCAGAAGCCTATTCCCACCGAGAATCTGGCCAAATGGAAAATGTTGCTGAGTGAGTTCGACACCATCTATGTAACTCAGAAAGTAGTCAATGGACAAGCATTGGCAGACCATCTTGCTGAAAATCCTGTGGGAGGAGAATAAGAACCCCTGAAAACATATTTTCCTGATGAAGAGGTATCATACGTAGGAGAAGACATTATTGAAGCCTATGATGGTTGGAGAATGTTCTTCGACAGGGCGGCAAACTTCAAAGGATTTAGCATTGGAGCCGTCTTGGTATCAGAAACTAGTCAACATTATCCGGTGTCTGCAAAACTCAGATTCCCCTGCACTAACAACATGGCGAATATGAAGCTTGCATATGAGGGCTCAACATAGTTGTTGATATGAACATTCAGGAACTGCTAGTGATCGGCGATTCAGATATGTTGGTGCACCAAGTACAAGGAGAATGGGCTACCAATAGTTCCAAGATATTTCCATATCTGCATCATGTGCAAGAAATGAAGAAGAGGTTCACAAAAATAGAGTTTCGGCATGTCCCTAGGATTCAGAACGAGTTTGCTGACGCATTGGCTACTTTGTCATCAATGATACAACATCCAGACAAGATCTTCATCGCCCATTCCAGTAAGGATCCATAATCAGCCGGCATATTGTACTCATGCTGAAGAATAAAAGGACGAAATTCCTGGTTCCACGGCATCAAAGAATATTTGAAAAAGGAGAATACCCATAGCATACCAACCATACTCAGAAACGCACCCTTCGGAGATTGTCCAATCACTTCTTCCAAAGAGGAGGAACCCTTACAGGAGAACTCCTGATCTGGGACTGTTAAGGTGTGTTGACGCAAACGAGGCTTCTAAATTGCTCGAGGAGATACATGTCGGAACCTGCAGTCCACACATGAATGACTTTGTCTTTGCCAAGAAGATACTCAGGGCTGGTTACTTTTGGATGACCATGGAGACAGATTGCATCCGGTATGTTTAGAAATTCTACCAATGTCAGATACATGCAGACATGATTAAAGTGCCGCCAAATGAGCTTAATGCAACGAGCTCACCTTGGCCCTTTGCTATTTGGGAGATAGACGTCATCGGTCCGATCGAGCCCACCGCCTCAAACGGGCACCGGTTTATTCTGGTGTCCATCGGCTACTTCACTAAATGGGTTGAAGCTGCATCTTACAAAGCTGTGACCAAGAAGGTCGTTGCGGATTTTGTCCGCAACCGAATCATTTGTTGATTTGGAGTTCCAGAGTCCATCATCACCGACAATGCTTCCAATCTCAACAGTGGCCTAATGAAGGCTATGTGTGAAACTTTAAAAATCAAACACAAGAATTCTACATCATACATGCCTCAAATGAACGGAGTCGTGGAAGCTGTCAACAAAAACATCAAGAAAATACTAAGGAAAATGGTAGAGAATCACAAAAAATGGCACAAGAAGCTACCATTCGCCTTACTGGGATACTGTACCACAGTCCAAACATCAACTGAGGTAGCTCCCTATCTGCTAGTTTATGGTACTGAAGCTGTCATTCCTGCCGAAGTGGAAATTCCTTCTTTGGGGATCATACAAGAAGCCAAACTCAGCGATGCATAATGGATAAGAAGCCCCTATGAGAAACTATCCCTCACAGATGGAAAGAGGATGAATGCGGTATGTCATGGCCAACTTTATCAAAACAGAATGTCCAGAGCCTTCAACAAAAGGGTAAAGCCGAGACAGTTAACACCGGGACAGCTGGTGTTGAAAAAGATCTTTCCACATCAAGATGAAGCCAAAGGAAAATTCTCACCCAACTGGCAAGGTTCTTACATGGTTCACAGGGTATTAACATAGGAGCACTCATACTCGCAGAGATGGAAGGAGAAATCTGGCCAAAGCCTATCAATTCAGATGCAGCCAAAAGACACTATGTCAAAACCATTTTATACTTCTTCATATGATGTCTCCACCTTGCATGAGACTAAGCCCTGCCTCTCACTTGCATAAGGCTAAGAATTTCCTTCTCTTTGCATGAGACTAAGCCTTGTCTCAATCCTGCACGAGGCTAAGCCCTGCCTCTCTATTTGCATAAGGATAAGAATTGCCTTCTCTTTGCATGGGAATAAGCACTGCCCTAAATTTTTCATGAGACTAAGCTCTGTCTCCACACCCGCATGAGCCTAATCCCTACCTCTCTATCTGCATAAGGCTAAGCATTGACTTTTCCTTGCATGGGACTAAACACTGTCCCAAAAACTTGCATGAGGCTAAGCCCTGCCTCCCTATTTGCATAAGGCTAAGCGCGTCCAACCCTTTGCATGGGACTAAGCACTATCCCGAACCCCGCACGAGACTAAGCACTATCTCTCTTGCGTTATTCTCTTCTCTCGGGCTAAGCTCTACCCTCAACTTCATACAAGACTAAGCCTTGTCCTGTTGCTTTTAGCATTATGTCTTTGCACCTCATGGGCTGAAATATAGCCAACTTATCCGAAGGCGTCTAGTCTGAAGGCACCATCCTCATATCCGGAAGACAACATGCCATGGCCTGAAGATTTCTCAAACTTACACATAATTATTAAAAGGCATCATGGTTCGGAGGCACCATTATCATGGCCCGAAAACATTATTTTCATGGCCTGCGAATCCTGTACCGCACAATTCATGGCCCGGGACATCATGGTCTAAGGACGTTGATGCGAGACTAAATTGCATAGTTTAACATGTGATATACCTTACATTTTATGCGCATTAATGATAAAATTACACTTGTTATGTGCTTAATGGAGTTATTTCAGGTGTAGGTGAAGTGGAGATGGAAACAGGGCTAAAAGGATGCAAATACGTCAAAAAATACGTGAAAGGAGGCACCCGGGCGATAGCCGGGCGACAGAGCCAAACAGCCTGCCCTACCCTGGAGTTAGCCAGGCGTTAGCCAGGCGTTAGGGCTGAAACGCCAGCCCTACCCTGGCGTTAGGGCTGAACGACAGCCCTTGCCTGGCGTTAGCCAGGCGTTAGCCACCAAACGCCAGGTCCCCAGTCCCCAGTCCCGGTTGAAATAGAAGTCTCCTACACGGTTAGGGTTCGCCCTAAACCTATAAATAGACTCCTACAACNGGGGATTTTCGAGAATCAAAAGTAGAGAAGGAGAAAATTCCATTGAAGTGCAAGAACATCGATTTCTACATTTAGTAATTCTTACTTTATATTTCAATTATGAAATTTCTTGTAGTTTTGTTTCGTTTAAACATGAGTGGCTAAGTTTTTAATCTAGTGTTTTGGTAGAACCCGTTGGGGATGAACTTCTTGTAATGTTAATATATTTTGATTGATTATTA
>MDKI01225042.1:0-28080 GCA_005239505.1 Nicotiana paniculata | reverse complement strand
GGAGTCTATTTATAGGTTTAGGGTGAACCCTAACCGTGTAGGAGACTTCTATTTCAATTAGAAAACACTTAAACCCGTCAAAACTCGATTTCTGGCCGAACGCCAGGCCAAGGCTGGCGTTTCAGCCCTGGGGCTGGCGTTTTAGCCCAAACGCCTGGCTACCGCCAGGCAGGGTAAGTTTGTTTGGCTCTGTCGTCCGGCTATCGTCCGGGTGTCTCCTTTCGCGTATTTTTTGACGTATTTGCATCATTTTAGCTCCGTTTCCATCTCCACTTCACCTACACATGAAATAAACTCCATTAAGCACATAACAAGTGTAATTTTATCATTAATGCGCATAAAATGTAAGGTATATCACATGTTAAACTATACAATTTAGTCTCGCATCAATATGTTTTTTATTTATTCTTAATTATCCTCGTCTCTCCAAGTTGAGATTCTATGATTCTTCTTCTTGAAGTTGGGACATTTTAATTTCATATGTCCAGGTTTACCACATTCATAGCAACATACGTTCTCTTGTTGTTGAACCTCATTCTTGTGGTTATTTTTATGATTCTGGATGGATTGAGATTTTCTATTTTGCTTCTTTTTACTCTTCTTTTTTCTCGTCTTGTTTATCACGGCCAAGTCTTCCCGATCTTCACCATTTTCAGATTCTTCAAGATTTGACTTGGATTTAATTTTCTTAAGTATGTTGGTGTCCCCATGGATATTTTTCAATCTGTCCCATATAGCTTTAGCAGTCTTACAGGTGGATATTTTCTTATATTCTTCTTCACTAATCGCACAATAGAGTATGTTGATTGCTCTAGCGTTTGTTTGCATAATATCCAACTGTCTTTTGTGTAGTCAAATATGGATGCCCCTTTTACAATCTTCTTTCCATCACTGATGTTCGGAATAGGCCTTGGTCCATTCTAAATAACTAGCCAGGCTCGATAGTCCATTGATTGAACATAAACCTTCATTCTTTCCTTCCAACGGCTATAGTTTTGACTATTGAAGTACGGTAGCCTTCTTGTTGAGTAACCCTCTTGAAGTACGGTTCCAGTAATTTGATGACCTACCATGGATCTTTTCCCACTTGATGTTAAGCAAAAATAAAGATGTGAGACCCGCTCTGATACCAATTAAAAGTACAAGAGGGAAGGGGTGAATTGTGCGCCTATTAAAAAATTAGTGGATTATATTTAGACTTAGTCGACTGATGTGGAGACAGCCTGCACAGAACTGTTAGTCCCTTCGATTTAAACAAGTGTAAATTAGAACAAACAGTAAAGGCACAGAATATAACATAAGAGCGATAAAGTAAATGACACCAGGAATTTATACTGGTTCAGAACCAATGTGGTATCCTAATCCAGTCCTCTTGGGTTGCAAGAGTATTATCTTTAGATCACTTTGTAAATTGAATTGAGTATAGCCTTTATGGTTTTCAACGATCACCACCAACATTGACAAGGTTGGTTTTCACTCGCTCACCAACAACGAACAAGGGTTGGTTTTGACACGCTCACCAACAACGTATAAGATTGGTTTTCATTCGCTCACCAACAACGACACTTTGGTTTTCACTCGCTCACCAAAGAAACGAACAATGACACAACCTCTCAGTATTTTCCCTTTCTCTCTATCTTTTATGACACTTGTAAACTTAAGAATACAGTGCTTGACTAAGGTGTAGAAAGAGTAGAAAAGTTATCTGCGAAGCTGGTACAGAGAAATATCTTCAACTCTTCTTTAAATATTTGTTCCTCTTGATTCAGTATCTTCAATTCATATTTTTTGAAGATCTTCCTTGATATGGTTTACTGATTCTCCTCATAGTTGAAGTGCTTGGTTCTTTTTGAGATTTGGCTGTTGCATGATATTCATTTTGTACCAGAGACATTATTAATTCCCTTTCCATAAATTGAGTGCTTCAAAATATATTTGAATAGTAAATTTTCTCCATATAATATAACAGACCTTTGATGATTCCTTTTACCATGCTTGGACTTGGGCTTCTGTATCTCATTAGGAGAGAATCTTGATTTAAGGAATGATTCTTTAATGATCGAACTCATTCCTTTTATAACTCATCATCAACATCTCCTTATTCATTGCCTATGTATGAACTTGCAGAATATTCTTTTTAGAATATTAGCTATCTTCTTTCCTTTTGTGCAAGATCATGTCACATATTTAGCCTTATTCCGTTCTCTGTGATTTTTTTCTTTGTTCTTGGAAAATAATCTCTTACTATAATATTGTAGTAAGAACATTCTTTTCTTCCATACGTAGTAGATGTTGTCCAAAACTTTAGGGAGCATTCTTCCATAATTTTTCTAGTAAACTACTTCGAGAACTTTAGTAAACCAAAAACTTTGGAAATAATTTTTATTCCATGTTTGATTGGATTGACAACAACTCCTTCTTTCTTGAATTAACCAATATTTCTTTAGTAGGTCAATACTCTTTTCTATTGCATACTCTTCCTCTTTTGTATTCCTTGTACCAATTTTCTACAGATCTTCTGTATTTTCTTTTCCATATCTTCTCCCATAATTTCACAATATCTTCCTTGTTATATTTGTTTGGATCTTCACTAAAATCTTCTTTATCAATAAATTTGTATCAAAATAATTTTACCACAAGTAAATATTCTTTTATTAAAGTTAAAATTAATTTGTTATTATCAAAAAGCACTTGCTGCATTAGGTAAAGGGCCGTTTTAATACTATGGTATACAAGTACATTAGATTACCTGAATTCATTAGTAAATGTGAATTGATGCTGAGTAAGCACGAAAACATGTGTTTTCACATGCATGCAAACGTGAAGATAAGCCACGAATACATATGACATAAATCTGTCCTAATTGCATCATTTCTCACCTCTGCAGTTTTCCACTTAATTCACATGAGCTGCAGTTTTCGTCCAAAATCCCCATTCACTCTTGGGAAGAGCCACTTCTTGATTCAATTTTCACCGCCACATTGCACGAATATAAACATTTTCACCTTAGTCTCACCGTTCTTAAGACTTAAGACCATAGTACACACTCTTTGATAAATCAATTACTTTGGTGTAGCTACCTATATTTTCGTTTCTTTTTTCTTGCTATCTCGAAATCAAACATGGTTGAATTTGAAGAGATTATAGAGCCTTTGAGCCCAATGAGCGAAGTGGAAGAGAAAGAAGAATTAGATGATGAAGAAATCAACTACTATGATCTCAAACGCAGCATGTGGAAGGACCGGATGCGTATGCAGAAGCTTAAAACCAAGAAGAAAATCAACACTTCCACTAGTAGCAAGGATTTATTAGAAGGTGATGATGACTCACAAGCTAAGGAAGAACAATCTCGCCATAAAGAGATGTCAAGATGTCAAGATTCAGTCCTCAAGTACATGGTAAAAATCGGAGGCGGACCCAGAATTTGAAGGCACCACTATATGCTAATTACTATGCATCTTCCTCAAGACTTGCAAGATACTACTTTAGACTCACTACTTTCTGCCCTAATGCAACATTGTATACCTCCCACAAAGGAGGTTTCCTTTGATAGAGGGTTGGCCCCACATTGGTGGCCCACAGGGAAGGAACTTTGGTGGGGTGATCAAGGTTTTGCACAAGAATTAGGCCCACCACCTTACAGGAAACCTCATGACTTGAACAAGGCATCGAAAGTAAGTGTTTTGGCTGCTATTATCAAACATATGTCTATTAATATGGATAATATGAGGAGGTTGGTGAAACAATCCAAAAGTTTGTAAAACAAGATGACAGCTAAAGAAACAGCTACTTGGTCAAAAGTTGTTAATCAAGAAGAAGTCCTTCTCAAGCTCACTGAAAAAGCACTCAAGATTTCAACATCAAAGAAGGAGGAAGAAGAAGAAGAACAAGAAAATAAGGGAAAAGAAGATGACTATCTTGCTTTGGTACCCAAAATTGGTAATCATGTCAATTTGCTTGATGGCTCTACTTTGACGAGAAAGGAGAAAAGGAAGGATGTTTTTGAGAGTGACATAGACATGGAGGATGAACTTTATGCTACCCAAAATTCAAATAATTGCGCACAAAGTGAATTAGGGGTGGGATTTCCATACAACAATTCAAGAAGTGACTTCCAAAAAAGTTGTCTTGTTCGCGAAAATAGTATCGACAAGGGGAAGGATCAATTACTTGATCAGTCCATTAACAACTTTCTAGCTCGATTGAAGCACAACCTATTCCAAATGAAGAAATAATGGTTGGCCATGGACAACATGATTGGGTGAACATGGAGATAAAAAGGAGCTTCGATAGCTACAATTAGGGGTTGCAAAATGATTAAAAGAAAATAGTTAATCACCTGTATTATTCACTAAAAACTGAGTTGGATAATGAACTATTTAAAAACGGATCAAATATGGATAAGAATCATATTATCCATTTAGAAAATAATAACCAATGGGTCTAATTTTTACATTTGTAAAGCCTCAAATTGAGGGTTCCTCAAAAGATTAAGAATTCTCCTAAAGTGATCATATGCAAGAAGTCATGGATAATATGGTTTTACTCATATTATCCGTCGGTTAACTCGTTTTTTATCCGTATTAAATATGAGTCGGGTCAAATAATTTATCCGTTTTTTGTTACCCGTTTTCGATCCGAATCATATCCGACTCAACCTGCCCGTTTGTCACTCCCAGCTACAATGCATCAGAAAATGCTAATGGAGGATCAGTTGTGGAGAATTTTGAAGGCTTTTGGGGTGGCAATGTCCTTGAACAACTTCATTATGATCCCTCTACTAATGGAAACATGAATTTGAGTGCTACTCCACAAGAAGATGGTGTTCTACATCATCAAGCTCCTATTTCTCCTTGGGATTTGGCATATGAGGATACATCTGATTAAAGATCCAGTAAAAAGTAAACAATTAGTGCTTTTTGTGTTTCCATTTTCTTCTTTCGAAAATTTAGTTAATTACCATCGTGGATTACTTGTATTTCTATTTAAGACACACTTCATGGACATATATAATAAATTGGTACAATTATCTTTTCCTTTAATGCTCATTTTTTTCCTTTGATATTATTATGTTTCATGGATGAAGGGAAGCCTTGGAATAATGATAAAGTTGTCGTCGCGTGACTTAGATCACGGGTTCAAGTCGTGAAATAAGCCACGCTTAATTCATACCCCCTCGGTGAAAATCTTCCTTGAATCCGGTGTGAACGCGGGATATTTCATATACCAAGTTGCCCTTTTTATAAATAATTTTAGAGGTTTTCCTTGGATTATTCAATACTATCTTAATTTTGTTAAAAATCATTAAATTTAGGGGCAAAAAAAAAGATGCCTAGCGTACATAATAGAGGGAAACCTTTCTCCCTCAGGATCCTTAAAAGTTGAGCTGTACAAGATTTTGATTAATGTTAGTTAGAGGACGAATTTTGAATTTCAATAATGATAGGAACTGTGTCTCAGGGGTATTAAATCTTCATACTCCAACCTAGTAGCAGTGCAAGAAAAACCCTTTCTAAACTTTGAGTTGTTGTTGTTGGCCTCTGCCTCCACATCCACGGCAAATACTGCACAAACGGGTCTATGATCTGAAAATCTTGACTCCCCTCGAATATAAGATAGTTGTTCAATACCCTCGCCTCGCCATAATATTCTGTCACACCTGAAATTTACAATATATGTAAAGTATTATTATAAGTCCCAATTTAGACGTATTTATGTACACCAGTTGACTAAAGGTTATTGTTCAGGAAAATAATTAGTCTTTTTATGGTGTTTGGTTACCAAAATATTCCATCAAAATGGAGAAAATGACTTCCCCTAGAATTATCTTCACTTTAAACTTTTTATTACTTGATTCAGCTCCCACTTAGATACTACTCCCTCCATTCCGATTTATGTGAATATATTTTCTTTTGGTCCGTTCCAAAAAGAATGACATTTTCTTATATTTGAAAACAATTTAGCTTAAACTTCCAATTCCACCATTAATGAGAAGCTTGTATAACCACACAAATACTCTGGTACTCATTTTGACTTGTTTAGGACCACAAATTTCAAAAATCTTCATTTTCTCTTAAACTTTGTGCCCTGTCAAACAAATTCACATAAATTGGAACAGAGCGAATAGTAATCTTTAACGCTCAAAAATTTCGTCAAACCGAGTTGATAATATGAGTATTAATTTTTAATATATTTTTTTCTAAAAAATATTTGAGGAAAATATTTTTCATGATAAAAAATGACTTTCATCATGTTATGTCCTTGTCTCATCTAGGTGAGAGGTTAATTTTTATTAATAGAACACTATGCACTAAGGTTAATTTAGAGAGAGAGAGAGACCATGCAGGTGTTCGACGTTTCTTCTTTGATTTGGTAGTCTCTCCAGCATAGGAATCTGAATTATGAGAGTACTTATAAGTTGGGGCAAAGAAGATCTTGCCTTCATTCCACCCACGGAATACTCTTCCTGCTTCTCTCTCCACATTTAACTGCCATCAATATATATATAATAAATATATGAAATCAGCAGCAAATTAAATATGGATAATTTTAGATATATTAAAACCTTCATTTCCTCAAGGATATTAAAATATTTAGCTCCTATAAATCTTTAATGACCTAATCAATTAATGCAATCCGGTTGACACCCTAAAATCTTGTTGGTCCAACATAATTTTCCATCAATACTAGGTGTCCCCCGTTGACTTCATGTTATCAGAAAAAATAAAAATTATTTCTTTTTCCCAATAATAATAAGCACCACACAAATTCAAAAAAAAAAAAAAAAAAAAAAAAAAAAAAAAAAAAAAATGCCACCATACCTGATCCTTTTCTAGAAGAGAGTCCCAGTCATTATCCTCTAACAAAAGCCTTGTTTCCTCATAGCTCAAAGACACTCGGTAGTTCAAGTCTCCAAGCCATATCACACGGCTGAAAATTAAAATTTCAATTCTACATCATTATTTACTTTCATAGAAATGTGGTCTTGAAACAAAATTCCATACTCTGAATTGATGTTTTGAATCTACTTACAGCTTTATAGTAGTATAATATTTTGGATGCTCGAGATACTGAACGTAATTGTAATACTCAGTGACGGATTCAAAATTTAAGTGTGATGGATCAACCTATGAACTTTGTAATATTTAATTTTTTGTACTTTTTAAATTGTTGGATTTTTCTAATATATATCGATGTCAACAAAAATACATAAGTTCAATTTAAACAATCGAACAAAAACTCCACCCGCCTCTAGTTTTACATACTAAACAAATATTTATTATTCTCTCTGTCCTAATTTAAGTGGCAGCTTTTACTTATCGAGATTCAATTTGACTAATCTCGAAAATAAACTAGATTAGATTAATTTAATATTTTAAAATTAAAATTCAGTTATTCAAAAACTATATGAAAAGCATTATAAGTTGCATTTTTTCTCATGTTAGTATGATTTAAAAAAATATATTTTGAAATGTAGATCAAAATTCGCATAAGTTCGAATTTCGAAAAGCTAAAGATGCCACGTAAATTAGGATAACTAGAGGGAGTAAGTCTCTTTATACGCAAATTAAAGTGTTATGATCGAAATAATGAAAAACTTACTCATGATCACTAATTTTCTCTGCCATTCGGCTGTTTGGAATCGTACAAATTCTGGAAAATTGTATGCTTTTGAGAATCTCAGCAACATCAGCATTTCTTCTCAGCTCATCTCCTTCTTTCTCCCCAGAAGCCAAGTGACTGCACACAAAGCAAAAGCTCGTCCGATACAGTGACATGCTTATTGCTATACACCCCTGCATATATATATATATACATACTAATATAAATCACGTTCCATAAAAGTCAATGGAAAACTGATACACCAAAATTGAAAATGCTATATTCAATATAAAACGAAATATAACTAGGCATATTCTTATTGTAAACTTGATTTCTTTTATAAATTTTTAACGGCAGTGACCAGGCCAACTTGTGCTTATCTCAACTATTTCACCGGATACGTGCTACCGCCCACCAACACATGTATCAGGCAACTTTGGCCACCAAAAATGAAAAGTTGATAACAAGCAAATATGATACATGAAAAGTACTCCTTTCCATCACTTTCAATTATCATGTCTATTAAAACGTATCCATCATATTCAATTTTTAATAAAAAGGAATTAAGAATAGTCAAATATTAAAACATTCTTGAACCAACCTTGTTTCCAAGACAACCCATGATACCTCTTCCAAGAGAAGATATTCTGAGATGGCCAATATGATGTGCTAACTCTTTTCGTGCCCAAACTGAAAGGAAAATCCCCACCATTTGCTTACTCGCTATGAGATTATAACTCAAACCATTAGAAGAAGGAAATTCTGCAATTGATTGTAAATCTTCTTCACTCGAATCGAGATGATGGTTCAAGGGAGAACAAGAAGGATCACTGAGCTTTCTTTGACGCCTTGTTATTGTTGTCGTTGTCGTTGTTGCTGTTATTGTTGTCGTTGTTGTTGACTCTAAAGGGCAATTACAAGTCTTTAGAAGGGTACTATTAGCCCTTAAACTCTTGCTAAGGCTTTTAAGAGAATGTTTATGAAAAGAGTTGGATTTTGAGTCCTTTGAATGTTTTGAATTATGGGAGCTTGAATCACAAGAATGGACTGATGATTCATGATATGATTTGTTTAATGCATGGCTAATGAGGGCTAACCATCTTGCTGCTGGCTCACTATCTTCACTCACTAATACATTTCCTGCATTTAATGGAACAATTTCTTGAAACCTGAAAATTAAAAGAAAAAACATTATCAAGAAATATAATCATATCTTGTTTGACAAAATTAACAAATTATGTATACTTAAGCCTACCCCAATACATATATATCTGCAGAACCTTCCACTTGCAAGAAATCTTCAAGATTAAGTCCATGATTAGGAGTTTTTCCTCCTACATTCCATGTCCCGGCAAAAACCCTAAAAAAAATTTCAGTCACATATTCTAATAATAAAACTCTAAAAAAAAAAAAAAAATTGACTTGAAAATCGAGAAAGTTTGATGTGATATGAATTAATCATACCTAATACTTTTAATCATAGTAGCAGGTGCCGTGGAATGATCAAAAGTCGAAAGATTTAGGCCTTCAATCCTTGCACTATTATGCCTTTCTGAGAGTAGATAAGAAATTAGTCCCATGGTTGTGTGGTTTGGATTTTCTTTCAATATTCTTGACTTTGAAACTAAACATATATAACTTTTTCAATAAAACTACTTACACATTATGTTTTTAATTTTAATTTACAACTGTATAATGAAAAGAAATAGCATTGCCAATAATATCAGTTATACACTTTAGTCTTCTGTTAGGTGAGCTACCAAAATACTATGCTAGAAGCTAAGTAGATGTTACTCTTTTGGCTTGATGGTGTACGTGGCTAACGCACATTACACCGTTTCTATCTCTAATTAACACCATTTTAATTACAAATTTCATAAAATAAAAAACAAATTCTCTCTATACGACATAAACCTGGTGATGTAATTAAAGGTTGGAGTCAAATGGCTACATTAGTTAGACTAAATGCACTCTCTATAGCTCAATAATGATAACCTTAATGGGATATGTCGAAGTAGTACCATAATACAGATTCAAATTAAAAAAAATTCTAGGATAATATTATTTTATTCCCTCATATACGACGAAGATTAAAAAAGGTTTGTAGAATCGTACAAATTCAATTAATATAGATGATTCATCAAAAGCACAAATATAAAACTTTACTAGATATGTTAATTTAAGATGAAAATACAATGGATATATTTTTAAAGAATAGTACAATTCCATCATGCACAGGAAAAGTTCATAAAATTTAATTAATACATTAAACATTGTTATTTTGACAAATAAGTCATGTTGCTGATGATAATCCCTATACCTGAGAAACTTCTCTTCACTGTAGAAGACGTTTCAAGAAAAGCTTTTCTCCTTGATGTAATCCTCCAATCCACTTCTGTTCCCAAACCACCCAACAAAAAATTAAAAAAATCCATTATCATAAAAATCAAAGAAAAAAAAATACAAAATAAAATAAAATACAAAGGTAACTATTGAAAACCGAACCTTGATCATTGTTATCTGATTGTGTTAGATCCTCCTCAGAGCTTCCTATACTGGTTCTTTTGGAACTAAAGAGCTTTGGGATGATACACTTTTATTTTATAACATGAAAAAAATATATTCAAAACTCTATTTTTTCAAACAGATCAAGAAAATTAAAAAAAAAACAATAGAAAAATAATAAATGTACCTTCTTTTTTTCACCCTTAACAGAATTATCAGGGGTGGTGGCTGGGGAGCTGCTAGGGCAAGTGCTAGCGCCGCCGCGGGCGGTGGTGTTGATGGCGGCTGCCTTAATCATGTGGATGTTATCATCAGATTTACAACGCCTTGTTGGCGACGACATTCATGCATTCATTCACTTCAAATTGTAACGTTTGATTAAATATAGTTCCAAAATTGGGGTCAAGCCCCAGTTTCTTATAGATTAACAACTAATTAATTATGTTTAAAATTAAATAAATAATTTACCAATGCACAGATACCAATGAAAACTCCAAAAAAGAAATTCTTGATTTGTTTCTTATCTACCTAAATTTCTGTGTTCTTTTTGTTATGTGCTTTGTGTTTGACTTTTTATTTCCTTGAATTTTTTTTGTTATTATTATTATTATTACCATAATTATTTAAACTTTTTCTTTTTTTGCTTTTAGGGTTTCTCTTCTTTTTTTTTCCATAAGTTTTTTCTTTTGTTAATAGTTTTTAATCTTTTTTAAAAAAAATAATTATCCAATGAGATGAGAGTTTGCCGCCAAATATTTCGGAAATTTTGGGGTAATCGGTGATTAAACAGTTAACATCAAAGGGAGTAATTTTCATTTGTGGTTACCCTCTGTGGACAGTTCATTATCAATATCTGTCCCCCCCCCCCCTCCCCCCCTAAATTTTATTTTGATTAATTAATGTATAGTTTAAGTACAAGATTGGTACTCCGTGACCCCACTGAATAGGGAAGTGGAGATTGGGTTTACGCACATACACAAACGCAACAGACACGAACTCTCTCTCAACATATTGATTATGAATTACGGATTGTTTGAAAATAAATTAAGTTAAATACATTGTGTAATAAACTTTTTTATATTATTATTACTATTTAATATGTTGTAGCATATTACCATTTTTTATACGTCATTAATGTTATTAAATAGAGTTATTTATAATTACTTTTTGTGTAAATAAGTTTGATTGTTATTATATAGAATTTAAGTTCTTTAAAAATTGGTATTAGCCTTAAGTACTGTTGACATTGTATATTATATAGAGATTTTTTTATTCTTATACACTATTTAAAAGTTTATTACCCTTAATGTTCATGTTTAGTAAATTACATGGCATTAACAAATTTTGTTTACAAAATATATATCCATTATTTGTGTCTTCAACCAAGAGATTTAGTTACACACTCTTCCCTTTTTTTCTTTCTCTCCCATTTCTCTCCAAATCTTCCATTATTTTAAACTATTTCACTGATAAAATACTCACATTATCTCGAGGATGATGGGTTTTGAAGGCAAATGCATGCAACTGTTTACATTATTTCAGACAAGTTCATCTATACAATTAATGATGGATTTCAGTGTTCTAATTCTCGAAATCTAAATATTCATACTTCATAACTGCAACAACTAGGTCATTCATTTTTAAACTCCCTTCTGTTGAAGGAAGCAAATAGAGAGAACAATGGCTTCCAAGCTAAAGTGCACTGGTAGATTATTTAGGAAAAGATATCCGTGAAGCATCTTCCTCCTAATCCATTTAAATAGGCAAAATAAGTAACCACTTAACTATATACCAAATCCCTGAGGACGAATACCATCATACAGAGATTTTTTTGTATCAGATGAAGCTACCAATGCACGGAGATATATTGTAGTGCTTATCTACAACTTTCACACATTATTTCTATCCAGTTAAATACAATTATAATAATATACAACTTAAATACAAATTTTATATAATATGTCTTTTGTATATTTGTATCTGATTTATACATTGTAAAAATAAATTTCATACAACTAATTATATATTCTACAACTTATCTACAATTTTCAAACATTATTTCTACAATTTTTCTATAATTTTATTACAATTTCATAAATATAGTGCATATCACGTCTTCTTCTTCTTCTTCTTCGAGTTTCAATCTGAAGTTCAGCCAAAATCAAGTTTAATCTTCACCAAAACATCCTCAAAATTGAGATATAAACTCCAAATCATATTCCTAACTGTTTGCAACAACACTTAATCCAAACAAATAATGATTTTTGAAATTCAAATTCGAATTCAAAGCTTCAAAGCTATTTAATGGTTATAATTGTGGAATTGCTGCTATCTTTTTCTTTGCTTTACATTACTGAAATTAGGGATTGAGAGAGAGAGACGTAGAGAGAATTCTCAATTGTTTGCAACAACACCCAATTCAAACAAGTAATATTTTTTGAAAGCCCAAATTCGAATTTAAAGCTTCAAAGTTTTTTAATGGCTATCAATGGTGGAATTGTTGCTCTCTTGTGCAAGATACATGGGGGAGAGGGGGTGGGATGTGGACAGAGAAACGTGGGGGGAGTGGGAGTGATTATAGGAATTGATTAATTATCCTTAAATCCTAAACATGTACATAATTGGTAATTTTGTATGGTAATTAAAGTGAAATTTGAGTAGGGAGGGTAATAAAGTTTTCAATAGTGTATAGGTATGTAAAAATTCCTATTATATATGTGTTAGTAATTTGTATTGCTATAAATAAAACAATAAATTTTCTGAAAATACAGAAATAGTGAGAAACCTCACTAGCGCGGGCTTAGCGCGGCCGCCTAGTGGGATTTATCTGTGACAGTAAGAAACCTGACTAGCGCGACACTAGCGCGTGCTGAGCACGGGCGCACTAGTCCAGGCGTCATCAGCTTCTCTTCTGAAAAAAATAATAATACAAGAATAAACCGTGCACACTGAATACACAGTGTGTCCTTAAGGAAATTATTCCCCTCACGTACCCGAGGTTTTGGAATATATCCTCCCAGGATAGAATGATTTAACTCACCAGCGTATCGGTACCAAAAACTCCGGTGATCGGCGAACCACTTGATGGTCGTAAAACACACTGAATATTTTTGTGCAGAAGAAGAAGAAGAAGATCAGAAAATTTAGTAAGTAAAGATTCTGGGATTCAAGGCATATTTATAGCCAATCTTGTATTGTTTCTGAAAAGGTTTTTGCAACCTTTCAGAACTTGTGAAAAGGTTTTGCAACCTTTCAGAACAGCCATAGTTGTTGGAACATGTGTGAAGATTGCGAAAAAATTAAAAACGGATTTAAAATAATTCGGGAAAAGAAAAACGGACTGGACCTTTGTCTAAAAAGATTAATCAATCAATCGATCTTTGACCAAATCCGAATCCGAAGCCGAAACCGAAGCCGAAGCTGAGCCGAGCGAGCAACGACGATGATGGCGAAAGGCTTGCCTTCTTATCAAATCTTTAAGAGATAGAAGAAGAGTTTCTCTATATATACACATAGATTTTCTTTCCTTCTTCCAATGAGGGACAAAGTGCACTAATTTAAAATTTCACTTCCCTCGATTTCTTTTCCCACCATTTTCCATTCACTCTCTTTAAGCTACACCAAGCTTAAAATTAAGCTACACTAAGCTTAAAGACCAACAACCCCCCACGTGAATGGGGAATGGCTATAAAATAAAGGAATGCACGAGCGTGTGTGTGTTTTACATGCAAGAATTAATTGCATCTGAATAAGTAGGTTTCCCTTTGAACTTTCCATAGTGAACTTATATCGGATATACTCGGTCAATCGATAGATTTGATATATTTGAACTGTCGAGCTTTGTTGTATACCTAGACAACATAAGTCACACAATCAATCCTTAACCATCTATGGTTCTCACGGTTGTGTTCGTTTCAGCCATGAACACCGCTTGGTTTCATGAGTGCTTAGAGAATGGGCCTTTACTTTCATTCCCCTTGAAGCGGCTTACACTCCACACTCACATAGGTGATTTATAAATGTGTAATCCTAAAGACACACTATCTAATCATATCCTTCCAAACTTAGCAAATCATTAAAAAAATTTAAGCTTTATTGACTCATCAAAAAGCCTTAATGCTTTACCTTGATTTCTGAGCATTGTCTTCATCACAAGAATGGGTTGATTTATTTGAAAATGTTGAACCGTCATTTATGAATTTGTTTGATCTCTTTGAACTTAGCTCTTGGGATCTCCAGTCTGCTAGGTAGAGTTACCGCCATGATGACTTTTCCTAGGCCTTAACCCCATTCCCTTTGATGATCGTTCAACTGTCTCTCTAGATAGGCCTTTTGTAAGTGGATTCGACACGTTATCTCTTGACTTTACATAGTCAATTGTGATAACACCACTATAGAGTAGTTGTCTAACGGTATTATGTCTCCGTCGTATATGACGAGATTTTCCGTTATACATAACTCTCCATGCCCTCCCTATTGCCGCTTGACTATCACAATGTATATAAATGGTGCCAAAAGTTTGGGCCAAAATGGAATATTTTCCAAGAAATTTCGGAGCCATTCAGCTTCTTCACCGGCCTTATCTAAAGCTATGAATTCAGATTCCATTGTAGAACGGGTGATGCACGTTTGTTTGGATGATTTCCAAGACACTGCTCCACCCCCAAATGTGAAAACATATCCACTCGTGGATTTAACTTCAGATGATCCAATTTGCATCACTATATCCCTCGATCACGGAGGGATATTTGTTATAATGCAAAGCATAATTTTTGGTATGTTTCAAATATCCCAAAACTCGTTTCATTGCCATCCAATGTATTTGATTGGTATTACTTGTAAATCGACTCAGTTTGCTAATAGCACATGCTATATCTGGTCGCGTACAATTCATTATATACGTCAAACTTCCCAATACTCTTGCATAGTCCAGTTGTGAGTCACTTTCACCTTCATTCTTTTGAAGTGCATAACTCACGTCAATTGGAGTCTTGGCAATTTTGAAATCCAAATACTTGAACTTGTCAAGTACCTTTTCAATGTAGTGAGACTGTGATAATGCTAGACCTTGTGGAGTCTTGTGAATTCTGATTCCTAAGATCACATCAGCAACTCCTAAGTCTTTCATATCGAATTTGCTAGCCAACATGCATTTTGTAGCATTTATATCTGACATTCTTTTGCTCATTATCAACATATCATCAACATATAAACAAACAATGACTTCATGACCCGGAGTATTTTTAATGTAAACACATTTGTCGCACTCGTTGATTTTAAACCCACTTGCCAACATTGTTTGATCAAATTTGGCATGCCATTGTTTGGGTGCTTGTTTAAGTCCATAAAGAAACTTAACAAGTTTTCACACTTTCTTTTCTGTACTAGGAACCACAAAACCCTCAGGTTGTTCCATATAAATCTCTTCCTCCAATTCTCCATTTAAGAAAGCTGTTTTAACATCCATTTGATGGATTTCAAGACCATACACGGCCACTAATGCCACTAGCATCCTAATAGATGTTATCCTCATTAATGGCGAGTAAGTGTCAAAGTAATCAAGGCCTTCCTTTTGTCTATAACCTTTGACAACAAGTCTTGCCTTATATTTGTTAATAGTGCCATCAGCTTTCATTTTCTGTTTAAAGATCCATTTCGAACCTAAAGGCTTATTTCCAGGAGGAAGATCAACCAATTCCCATGTATGGTTATCCAAAATTGATTGAATCTCACTATTGACCGCCTCTTTCCAAAACGCCGAATCAAAAGACGACATAGCTACTTTAAAAATTTTAGGTTCATTTTCAAGCAAGAATGTCACAAAATCTGGTCCAAAGGAAGTAGATGTTCTTTGACGTTTGCTACCCCTTGGATCTTCTACACTTGGAGTATTTTCCTTTGGTTCATCCCGAGGTCATTTAGATCTTTCACTTAACGACTCACATTCAGTTTTATACGGATAAATGCTTTCAAAGAACTTAGCATTATCTGATTTCATTAGTATTAACATGAATCTCATGATTATCGGATTTATGGACCAAAAATCGACATGCTTTATTGTTTGTAGCATATCCAATGAAAATGCAATCTACTGTTTTTGGTCCGATTTTAACCCTTTTAGGTAAAGGAACTTGTACCTTTGCTAGACACCCCTATACTTTGAAATATTTTTCCTTTCCATTTTTCATATGGAATAGATTGTGTTTTGTTGTGGGGTACTCTGTTGAATATTCGGTTTATCTGTAAGGATAGTTTCCCCCCACAAACTCTGCGGTAATCCGGAACTTATTAGTAAAGAATTCATCATTCATTTAGTGTCCGATTTTTTCTTTCCGCAATTCCGTTGGATTGAGGTGTGTAAGGTGCAGTAGTTTGATGGATTCCCAACATATTTATTCATATTCTCCACCTCTATCACTTCTAATCATTTTGATCTTTTTATTCAATTGATTCTCTACTTCATTCTTGTATTGCTTAAATGCTTCAATTGCTTCATCCTTACTATTAAGCAAATAAACATAACAATAAAAAATAAATTAAAAAATTAAAAAAAATAAACATAACAATATCGAGTGCAGTCATCAATAAAAGTAACAAAATACTTTTTCCCACCTCGAGATGGTGTCGACTTCATATCGCAAATGTCAGTATGAATTAAGTCTAAAGGATTTGAATTCCTTTCAACAGACTTATAAGGATGTTTTACAAACTTAGATTCAACACATATTTGACATTTTGATTTATTACACTCGAATTTAGGGAATACTTCTAAATTAATTAACTTCCGCAAGGTTTTATAATTGACATGTCCTACACGAACATGCCATAAATCATTTGACTCCAACAAATAAGAAGAAGCTGAAATTTTATTCATACTATCAACAACCATTACATTGAGTTTGAAAAGGCCCTCCGTGAGGTAGCCTTTTCCAACATACATTTCATTCTTGCTCACAACAACTTTATCAGAAACAAATACACATTTGAATCCATTCTTCACAAGTAAAGAAGTAGAAACTAAATTCTTCCTAATAGTAGGAACATGAAGAACGTTGTTGAGCGTTAACACCTTGCCGGAAGTCATCTTTAAGAATATCTTCCCATAACCTTCAATCTTGGCTGTTGAATTATTTCCCATGGAAATCTGTTCTTCGGGACCAGCAGTAGAGTAAGTCGCAAATGCTTCTTTGACAGCACAAACATGTCGAGTGGCTCCGGAGTCAATCCACCACTCCTTCAGATTTCCAGCTAAGTTGCATTCCGAAAGCATTGCCCAAAGATCATCAGTATCATCATTCTTCTCCACTATGTTGGCCTGTCCCTTCTTCTTATCATTTTTCGGGAGACGACAATTAGGGGCTTTGTGACCAACTCTTCCACAGTTATGGCAGTTTCCCTTGAATTTCTTTTTGTTCTGCTCATTAGTCTGTCCAGAAGATCTCTTCCTCTTCTTACTTTTTGGAGCAGTCTCCTAAACGATATTAGATCCCATGATCGTTGAATTTCCACGAGACTTCTTCTCGGCTGTTTTATTGTCTTCCTCAATCTTGAGACGAATCACAAGATCTTCCAACTTCATTTCTTTGTGCTTGTGCTTAAGATAGTTCTTGAAATCTCTCCATGAAGGAGGCAACTTTTCAATCATTGAAGCCACTTGAAATGCTTCATTCACGACCATACCTTCAGCAATAAGTTCGTGAAAAATAAGTTGAAGCTCCTGAACTTGGGTTCCCACAGTTTTGTTGTCTATCATTTTATAGTCTAGAAACTTGGAAACCACAAATTTCTTCAAGCATGCATCTTTGGTCTTGTACTTCTTCTCAAGAACGTCCCATAATTATTTCGAAGTATTCATCACACTGTACACATTGTACAAGTCATCCTCTAAAGCGCTTAGGATATAGCCTTTGCAAAGAAAATATGCCTGCTTCCATCCTTCAACAATCATGAACTTCTCGTTGTCTGGCATGTCCGCAGCAGGCACTGGAGGTTCTTCACTAGTGAATTTTTGCATACCAAGTGTGGTAAGCCAGAAGAACACCATTTGCTGCCATCCTTTGAAGTTGGCTCCAGAAAATTTCCCCGGTTTTTCTACCGGTGGAACAACAGTCTGGCTTGACGAGGCTATCGTCGTTGCCGCAACAGTCGCAGAAGAATTTTCGTTATCAATTGCCATTTCTCACTATCAACAACAGAAGAGTTCAATCAATGGCAAAACCAGAACAGTAAACAATACTGTAATCAACAATAAACAGTATGTATAATAAATAAAAATCGAAATTTTTATATATTGTTTCACAGAAAATGATGAAGTTTTTATGTTCTTCAAATCGTTTTCTAAATTTCAAAACTCTGATGATGTTTTTATATCTTCAAATCAGAATAATAAAATTCAGAAGGAGTAGGAAACTCACAGGTTTTAATCTCCATAAACAGAATACAGAAAAAAAATGTAATTTCCTTAAGATTGTTAGTAATCTGTATTGTTGTAAAACAATAAATTTTCTAAAAATACAGAAACAGTGAGAAACCTCACTAGCGCGGGCTCTAGCGCGGCCGCGCTAGTGGGATTTATCTGGGACAGTAAGAAACCTGACTAGCGCGTGCTGAGCGCGGGCGCGCTAGTCCAGGCGTCCTCAGCTTCTCTTCTGGAAAAAAAATAATACAAGAATAAACCGAGCCCACTGAATACACAGTGTGTCCTTAAGGAAACTATTCCCCTCAAATACCTGATATTTTGGAATATATCCTCCCAGGATAGAACGATTTAACTCACCAGCGTATCAGTACCAAAAACTCCGGTGATCGGCGAACCACTTGATGGTCGTAAAACACATTGGAATATTTTTGTGCAAAAGAAGAAGAAAAAGATCGAAAAATTTAGTAAGTAAAGATTCTGGGATTCAAGGCATATTTATAGCCAATTTCGTACTGTTTCTGAAAAGGTTTTTGCAACCTTATTTAAAATAATCGGGAAAGAAAAACGGACCAGACCTTTGTCTAAAAAGATTAATCAACCAATCTTTGACCAAATCTGAAGCCCGAAGCCGAGCGAGCGAGCGACGACGGCGCGAGGCTTGTCTTCTTCTCAACTCTTTAAGAGCTAGAAGAAGAGCTTCTCTATATATACACATAGATTTTCTTTCCTTCTTCCAATGAGGGACAAAGTGCACTAATTCAAAATTTCACTTCCTCCATTTCTTTTCCCACCATTTTTCATTCACTTTCTTTAAGCTACACCAAGCTTAAAATTAAGTTACACTAAGCTTAAAGACCAATGGGGTGGGCTACGATGGATACAGTGAAATCACTCCTTATTCCGCACTCCCTCTCACCGGCCTGAAACATATATAAATCATGAATTCTTCAGAGCGGGCCGGCAGGCCGGGCGTACGGGGACCGTCGAAGAAGTGCCTCAACGCGCCGCAGCAACTACTTTGACTCCTTTTATGCAATTATGAACTCGACATTATGTATGCCTATTTTTCACTCAGTTCTGAGTATCTCATAATTTTTTCATTTGAAATAAGTTAGAGATTGATTTTTATTCTCTTTTTCCTTTTTCTCCCTTCTTTATTTTTACCAGATGGGTTAATTAATTCGAATGCAAAGTCAAAAATAAACTACTAGCAAATGTCCTTCAAAAAAGACTTCTGCAGCTTCTCCAGGTTGCAATCAAAAATTGACATTTTAAGCCGCCAAAAAAAAAAAAACTAAAAAACGCAACTTTTTTTTTTTGGTTGCTAAACAGATGCATTTGATTGAAAGCACTAAAGAAGTTCAAGTAGTAGTTTCAATCAAGTCTTTGCATGGTTCCAAGCCCCTGTCGATTAGCAACATGCAATTGGTCAACAAGTGTGAATATCATGCAGTTTTATTTGGTGCACAAATCAAATTAACCGGTACCTGAGAATCTGTCCCCACAATTCGTGAAAACAGATTATTTGTATAGTAAATGATGATAATTATTTGAAACGAGATTCTCTTCACCAAGTACGTCTCAGATCCGATTTTTGACATGTAAATAAATTTTAAACACTAAAAGATCTGTCTAGAATTATTATTATTTTTCGTTACGTATTACAAACACCTATATGCAATCCTTCACTTATGTTTAACGATAAATTTACAACGTCCTTCTCATTCTAAATCTTAACACCTCTGCTTCAATATGCTTTGAAGCTTTGAAGCTTTGCCGTACTTTTAGTTTCTTGCTTTCGATAGCGTTTTTCTTTATTTATTAAAATCCATATCTTCATCTGAAGCTTGAAGTTCCAAGCTTCAACACTGTTGGTGATATGTCGTAGTTCAATTTGTGGAATAGGCTATTGTTAAGCCCTGTGTGCCTTTTATTTTATGAAACTGGTTTTAGGTACCAATTATGTTCAGCTGCAATCAGTGATTTCATTACCAGATTAGGATTTCATCACCTACGACCAGAAATTTTGAGAGCAAGATTATGGTTTCATCACATACGAGTAAGGATTTTGGGTTTCGGGTAGTTGGGTTAGACCCATTTGACATGGACTACAAAATAGTTGGCTACATTTTATTGGATAGTTATTACACCTCAGAAGCGTGCTCTTTACTTTTTACACCGTGTCATTATTTTGTGTTAAAATGAAACATATAAAATGGGGTTGGAGTGCTAAAATAGAACGAGAAAATGAAAATTGATGCCAAGTCAACAAATAGCAAAACAATAACATGTAGACAACAAACTCTCTAATGTAAGTAATAGAATCTCTGACTAAAGAAACATGAAAAAAATGAATTGATAGTAATAATCAGCTAAGTAAATTACCCCAAAAAAATCAGCTAAGTAAATTACCCAAGAAAATCAGCTAAGCAGAATCAGCTTTGGGTCTGGTCTCCACAAAAAGTGCTCAAATTATTGTCAGGTCTTCACTGGCATACTCACTTGAACCATTAAGAGGGGCACAATGTGTGTCCAACTACTGATTGTTACCTAAGGTAGCTGCAAAAAATGTCTCCATCTTGGCTCCGGTTTTCTCAGAATTATTGAAGACAGAAAATGCCTCTGATGAACTTCCAGCGACATGAAGATATTTAAGCGTCCATCCTAGATTTTCTTCGGGGGCAAAAAGTTATAAAGACACTTCATCTAGCACTTCATCTAGCAGATTTTGCTTGTACAAGGCCAAGCTCTGCAGAAAGGGGTAGTAAATTACATAAATTTCGACAGCTCTACAAGCTTCATGCATCATATCAGACGTGCATCTAGCAGAAAAGAGAGAAGCATTGATGATAAGGTAATGGTGTGATAGAAATGGTTGTTAAAGTCCATTAATGACAATATGAGATGCTGTCATCAAAATAATTCTCATTCCAGAAGGGAAAGTATGAATGTAGAGCAAGTGCCAGGATTGCACCTTTCATCAGAAACAACATACACGCTGCTGTAATTACCCTTCCACCAATCACCAAAGGAATCATATAGTTCTACAGCCTTAAAAATGGCACCTTTACCACTTTATTACACCCATGCCTGAAATCTACCGTAAGAGGAACTTGCCTAACACTAGTAGATTATCGTTGGGCACGCATAGCCCCTAAGTGGTCCTATAGCTTATGCAGCATGACTCGTCGAATACAAAATAATGCCTGTAGGCAAGTCCATCACCTGGAATGCCAAATGGAGGCCTATAGTAAGTCGAGAGAGGTCAACTTGGATAATCTATAAATGATTCATGCAGATCTTCTGATCGTCTTGGATTTTGAATGTCTGATATTCGCTTCTCTTATTTCATAAGGCCAAAGATCTGATAGGAAATTAAGCGATTATTATATACCCTTCTCTTTCAATGGACACTACCTATACATCTTGTTTGATACCAATTCAATCGTGTCAACTTTTACAAGTTCTTAATTATTTTCACTTCGAACAGTAATCTCTAAACAATGCCAGGACTCATTTCTAGTTTTCTGCTTTTTCTTTTGATAAATTGTAGGGAGGGAGGGAGGGCCTTCTATCTTTTCACTACGAAGAGATTTTTGTTCCCATAGGTGGAAACTAGAGACATAAATATTATGGAATTATATTTTAACAATCAAACAATATTACGGTAATATGTAGTTACACGCCGTATCATCTGAAGCAAGGTATCAACAATGACTCTTATGGTTGTCTTTTTCTCTTGATCATTTGCTACAATATTCCTCAAAAATAACGATAAATATAATTCTTTAATGAACATAAAACAAGTAAATTAAAGGTCATTTCACTTAACCAACTGCTCCATTCAGTACACAGAAGTCTCATTTTGCAACTCCCTACTATCAGACCCTCCATTACCGCCATGACAAAGGAGAAAAACATTGATAACTGTATGGTTAAAAGCTCACTTGAGGTAGGCTTAAACCCTGAAGCTAAGTGCAGCTTAAGCAGCTCTTCAGTGCTCTCACTCTCAGGCTCCCTTTAGTAGGCCAGACTAAACAATGGATATAGCGGGCAAAGTGATATAGTTGTAACTAAGAAAACATTATGAATGATTATGTTAGAGATTAAGAGTAACAAATTAAGAATATAGCATAAAAAATCAGTCACTAAACCTAAATCATATATTAAAGTTACTTGTTTTGTTCTCTGTCGGAAATTTAAAACCGAAAATAGATTTTGCACCTGATTGACTATGACCAATGTTGTGGCTACTTTTTAAAAATTTTGTTGATATAATTGTTGTTCACTTGTTTGTCTTTTATAGTTGCCTTTTCAAGAATTATCTTTCTTCTTTTTTTTTCATTTAGGCGTTATTCACTAAAACCCACACTTCAATTGCGCAAATTTTTTACTCTTGTTGCCTTTGATAATATTCCCATTTTAGTGTTATGGTCAAGGAAGCACATCTTCATCTTCTATTTGAAACTTTCGTCATGCTATTGTGTCCTTGGCATCATAAACGTGGCATCTCAATGGGCTAATAACATAACCTCAGCTTAAACTGAACTTTCTATCAATTTATTAGTGTTTTTTTTTTCAGTTTGAAATCTGAAGTACTTCAGGAGACAGAAATAAACAGAAGCTACCTACCAAATTAACTACTATAGAATGACATATATTAAAGGGCAGGGCAGCTTGGTGCACAAGGCATCCGACGTTTACGCAGGGCGGTGGAAGGGCCACACCCCAAGGGATGTGTAGGCAACCTACCCTAATGCAAGCATAGTGGCTGCTTCCACGGCTCGAACCCATGACCTATTAGTTACGAGGAGACAACTTTACCGTTGCTCCAAAGCTCCCCTTCTAGAATGACGTATATTAATTAAGCAGAAAAGACATATTACCTCTGTATAAGCATAAACTCCAGCCTCCACAGATCCCAAGGGACTTCCCCTCCTGATGAATTGATTCCCTTTGTATATGTAAAGCATTGGCACTCCAGTTGAGAGTTCTAAGTGGATGACCTGTTACCAAAAAGCTATTCAAACCCAACTAACATACATGCATAGAAAATGCATGGTACCAATGAGAAAAATGAACATACTCGTTACCTCCTCAGCAGTCAACTTATCGAGATACATTAGGATGGACCTCAATGAATTTGCATGAGCTACTACCATTACATTCTTTCCACCGGAAAGTTGGGGTTCAACCTGCAAGTAAATGCTCAATTATGAGCGGCCGTGATTTCAAGCCCTGCATCAGTAGAAACTAGTCTCCTCTATATGCGTTTATGCTTTTTATAAATCACAGCAGCTTACTTGCTCTTTGAAATAGGTAACAGCTCTTCGCAGGCACATTTCCAAGCTCTCACCATTGGGTGGCTGAGCATCATAGCTTCGGCGCCATTTATAGACTTGCTCTTTCCCGCATCTTTCAGCTGTTTCCTGCTTATTATACCCTTGAAGTTCCCCGTACCTGTAAAATAACATCCTTTTGAAGCGGGGACGACATCATACTGGAATAAAAACAAAATGAGAGCTGCGAAAGTACATTCTTTCATTCAGTTGCCATGCTTTAATAACAGGAACAGATTGCATCTCAGTGCCTTCACTATAAATTTGACTCCACAGTTTGGCCTGTTCAGTCTCATTGTGTATAATAATGGGCACCTGGAATTCGAGTAGGATTAAGTACTAAATACTGTGGCCTTTTCTTGGATAATTTTAATATCTTTCTGTACATTATATTGGTGATATAAGAACACAGAGCACGTAATCTTTGGCATACCAACATTTCAGTAACATGGAGACAATTTACACTACAATAAGGAGGGAATCTCCTTTCTTGAATCTCTATTATCGTTCGAATTTTATTGGATGTCCCGAAGGGACCTCATTTCTTGAATCTGATGGAAAGATTTAACGAATATAGCAATAAAGACACTTTTATTAATTTATTTATTTCCTGAAGTGTTTATTTTAGATGCTAAATCTTGTTTTACCACCGTCCACATAGCTTGTAACATGAGAAAATAACGAGAAAGAAACATTAAGCCATACATAACTAACAAAAAGACTTTTAAAAAAGGATAACAATATCTTGGAAGCAGGAAGAACATTTCCTGGAACCAGCCAATAGTATTACTATTTGTTTACGAAGTCTAGCATACTCTTATTTCAGATTGCTAATTCGAGCGGTATCCTCATGGATTCTGATTTCTGAATCAGAAATATTAACATAAACTAGGTTAAATGATTCAAAACAATTAGCAAAACAAATGTAGCAATTGAACGGGAACTTCCTCCAAAATGGATCACCATGAAAATGATCAGTTTTGGCATACATATTATAGATCCTAAGGGGACTTGATATAGCATAAGAACGGACACCATGACGACAGCTGTAATGGTCCAACCGTACGGGAAGCTTCAAACTAAAGAGTAAATTCAAGATTTTTTGTAGCTCTACCCTAAGTCATTACAAAGCATTGCATTAGTTAGCAGGGCCATGCTTCAAAAAGAAGAAGTTTCAATGACCAAAATGCAGAAGTACCTTTTTGCAGTGATGCTCTGTTAGAGCAAGCATGGCCGTCATCTGAGAACGAATCAATGCAGAGATGTAGACGACATCTATGGGTAGGTATCTGATTCTCTTACCGGCTTCAATTGCTTCTTCTACTCCTTTATTGGTAAGTGGCACATCTACACAACCAGTGAACAGGTTCTTCTCATTCCACATTGATTCTCCATGCCGTATTAAGATCAAGTATGATTCAGCTGCAGCGAATAAAGCCTTAAATAGGACAATAAGATCAAGAACTAGAACGCCCACACAACAATTAATGAATCCACTCACTTTTTGATAGATGATAACGGAAAGAAGTCAAGAACTATTGGAGAGGAATGTACTCACGTACTGATCTCCGCGAATCTTTGATGCTTGACAATGAGGAGAAAATTGGCTTAATAGCACATAAAGATGAATTTGGTGAATACCCTTTGCATTTTAAAGACTGCCTCAAATTGCTTCTTTCTTTTGTCAAAACTGGTTTCATTTTAAGACCGTCATATGAAGATGTGACCAAGAATTTTCTACAGCCCTCATTGGAAGCGCAAGTGCTGCAACTTATGAAGTGTATTGCTTGGTGATAAGCAGCAGCAACCATATTGACTTTGCAGTTATCCCAACTAAGCATCACAATAGGAAAATGAATTAGACATCAGTATCCAGCTAAATTTCAAAACAAAAGCTAGTAACTGCATTTCATACAAACTCAGATGAGCTAATGGACCATTTTAAAAGAAGAAATTATGATAAGTAAACTAGTAAAAATCATTTCATGGATAATTACACTAGAATTGTGTTATCGTACATCCTATCAAGTTGACCACACATGTTCATAGTCATGTAACTAAGAACATGAAGAAAAATCTTCCAAATCGAGAAAGTGGCCAAATACATAAGCAGAAATTTAACAGATGCATTTAAATAGCTCAAATACATAAAAGCGAAAAAATAAAAAATAAAAAACAAAAAAAGAATGTTGATTCCATATGTGAGTTAACAAAAAGATGATGATACCTATTTGTGATCAAACTGGACCTTTCTAGAACTTGAAATTAAAAGAACGCAAATACAATGAAGATCATACATGTGAACGCGGAGATCTCAAAGAACGGCTGCCGGAGGGTCGCTGTCATTCTGTAACAGTTAGTTGCGACGTCGTTTCATGCCTCAAGGGACTCGTCACAGTAAGTTGCTCGTGTTCAACTTGGGCTTGCTTCAGTTGGGCCTTTATCCATGGGCCGTTTACATGATTTTGTTAAGATTTGCAGCCACCTTCGTTGTTTTAATTTAGGAAAAATGACATTGTATTGCCACTGTAAAATAATAGACAAAAAAAATATAAAAAGAGTATATTTTTTGTATATATATACATTCTATATGTTATATACAAAAATTATATAAGTTTTATACACTTTTTCAGCTACCAAATGTAAATAGTTTCTGGCGCGGGCTAAAAGTGATAATACCCCTTTTATTTAGGGTCATATTACCAAAAGGTTTTAGAGTTAGTATAATCTATGGATACCGGTTAAGAAAGTATAAATGATACTAGGTAACCACTCTAAAGGTAGAAATTGCACGGGACGCCCTATTTGGTCGCCCTCATTTAACCTATTGTATTGGTAAAAAAGAGTTTCACACGTAAGCCGGCTTTTGACAACTCAGCCAGTTACGTGGATACAGGAAAACACGACAAATGGACGTAACTCTTTGAAGAGGTACGGTACAAAGAGGCACGGTTCAGTAAATCCACGAACTTATCAGCCACAAGAAATTCAACTTGATCAAAACGGGAGAGAGGCACATTCAGAATGAATATAGACAAAGCTACGAGCAGATTCAAGGACCCACAATTGATTACTCGAACGTTATGTAACTGAACTCCTATTACCATTATCCTTTGTGACGCCTCATTAATGTCATAATTAGTCATTAATGAGTAATCATAGCAGGAGTCGTACGTTATAAGAATCTCCTATATAAGGGAGGGGAATACAGCTTATAAAGGCATCCGATTCTCGAATACAATTAACTTCAATCTTTTATTTCTGTAATATTGTCTATTATTCATTTTTTCCATTATCTTGATTATCAGTAACCCGTATTCATCTTAAAAATAAGCTTTAGTCAAAGGGTCTAATTCTTTGGTTAAACAAATTGGTTCCGTTATTGGGAACCTGATAATCTTTGTTTACTTTCCAAGTAATATTCTTTGAATTATGTCAAACCCCAATGAAAAAAACCAGCAAAGAAGTGGAACCTCAGTTCCATTACCTTCAGGAACCCCACGTCGTTCGAGGGAACAATCCCTAGAAAGATCCAATAACAACCATGGTAATAATGATCAAACAGTGGAATAAGATCATGTAAAGCAAATGATTGCAGAGTACGTGAGCCAAGATTTGCAAGAATTTGCGAGAGGATTACCAGAAGCGTTGCCTACACCGCCAATGCACCCCCCAATAACACCATCACCATGGAAAATCTTCAATCTGGGTTGGCAAACTCAGGAAGAGGAGATACTCCTAATGAATCTCTCGAAAAGAGACCAGGTATATCTAATAACTCAGAATTACAAAATTTACTGCTAACCATGCAGAAACAGATGAAGGAGCAGAACGATCGCATCAAAAAAATTCCTGGTGTACCACTTGTCATCAAAGGGATCGATGTTGATAAATATTCTCAACAACCGTGGAAGCCAAGTGCGGCACCTTTGCCTACACCCAAGAAGTTTAAAATGCCTGACGTTCCTAAATATGATGGAACAACTGACCCACGCGACTATGTGACTGCTTTCACTACTGGGGTAAAAGGCTACGACTTAACGAAACAAGAGGTTGAATCAGTCCTTGTCAAAAAATTTGGGGAAACACTTACCAAAGGGGCTCTAACCTGGTATTCTCTTCTCCCTGAAAATTATATTGACTCTTTGACTTAGCTTGCAGATTTGTTTATAAAAGCACACTCTGGTGCACAAAAAGTTGAGAAGAGAATGGAAG